>CAUYPK010135067.1:0-31730 GCA_963574355.1 Loris lydekkerianus
ACATGAAGGCTATAACCCAACTATACCACAAGACTATGGGGAAAGGACCAAGGAAGGGGAAGGGAGGGGGGAGGTTTGGGTGGAGGGAAGGTAATGGGTTGGGCCACATCTATGGTGCATATTTTTATCTATAATAAAAAAAAAATAAATAAAAAAATACAAAAAAATAAAAATAAAAAATTAAACTTGCGGCCTAGCAGAGCGCCGTGTTGCTATGGTTGCTTGTCTAGCTTTTCTTTTTTTTATATCCACTACTTTGTACGAAATTGCACAGCAATTTCGAATCAAGTGCTATTTTGCTAAAATAAAGTATGCCTCAGTCAGCTCAGCCTGCTGTAAGGCACTGCACAGACTGAGTGACTTACACAACAAACATTTTATTTCTTACAATTCTGCTTTTTTTTTTTTTAAATTTTCAAGAACTGAGTAAGTTTTACCATCACACTATACATCTCAGCCTTTTTTTTTTTTTTTTTTTTTTAAAGGGTCTCACTCTGTTGCCTTTATTGTAACTGACATTATCATAACTCACTGCAACCTCAAACTCTGGGGCTTAAGCCATTGTCTTGTCTCAGCCTCTGGAGTAGCTAGGACTATAGGTGCCCACCACCATGCTTGGCTAATTTTTCCTTTTTTTTTTGTAGAAACGAGGTCTTGTTCTTGTTCAGGCTGGTCTAAAATTCCTGACACGAAGGAATCCTTCCTCTTTGGCCTTCCAAAGTTGATAGGATTGCAGGTATGAGCCACCGTGCCCGGCCCTATGTCTCACGATCTGGACACTGTAAGATCAAGGTGCCTGCAGAGTTGGTGGCTGGCAAGGGCCCTGGTTTGCAGACATCAGTCTTCTCACTGTGTCCTCACATGGTGGAAAGCAGAGAGAAGAGAGAGCAAGACTGCCCTCTCCTGTCCCTTGTCACAGGGGGCACTAAGCCCATCCATGGGACCTCTGCTCTCATGACTTCACCACCTCCCAAAGGCCCCATCTCCTAAAACCATCCTGTTAGGGTCAGAATTTCAACGTATGAATTTGGGGGGAAAGGGAGAAGACAAACATTCAGACCATCACAAAATATTCCAAAATATACATCAGTTCTACATTCTTCATTGGATAATCACGTTTTACCAGAAGGGATATCTTCAAAGTAAATGCAGAATCCCAGACCCTTAACAGAGCACAGATAAAATAATGAAGATAAGTTATAAACCATAAAAAGGCTTTTTAAGAAGGTAAGCAAAGGGCAACTTGTTCAGAGTTTGACAGACACAGTTGAGCATTTCAATACATCTTAAGAAAAAAATATACATACAGCTCATGCCTGCAGAAGAGAAAGCCTCTTACAAAGCTCTCTTCCTGACACAGATATGACACCCAACAGCACTCACTGTAACAACACATAACTCTTATTCCATCTCATAGAGACCTGCTGTTCTGTCAGCCCAAAAGTCTATGTTCAAATTTTCTAGTTAAGGACTAGATTATCCAATAGCCCACAGAAAGACCCCAGCGTTCATTCTTAGCTCAGATCCGTATTTTCTTGTTTATGCTTTAATCATGAGCATTTAAGGTCGTGAAAAATAATTCTTTAGCAAGAAGAGTTTACCCAGGAAATGGTCCCAGCCCTACCACCTATTACGACACAAGAGATAAACGGTTGCAAAGACCGAATTATCTTTAGATAATCTGCAGGCTCCTCACTCAAGGCGGCAAATAAGAACATCACAGGCAGACTGCCCCCCCACCCCCCCGCTGCGGTAGTTCCCTATAGCAGTGAAGAAAACACCAAAACAAGCATTAACCACCCTCCCCCCCCCCCCCCACAAGAGCTCTGGAAATCAAAAAAGTCACAGTTCAAGTTCAAAGGAAGACACTAACAACATCACCAAGCAGGAACTGTGTGTAACCAAATGACCTCGCATAGCATAGAAACGAGAGCAAATAATGAAAAACAAACTGAGACAACTCTGGTGCCAGTGACTGACCTTCCAGACCCACCGGACAGGCTGGAATCACAAGTAAAATGTAGTTGTACATATATTAAAAAAAAAAAAAAAAAAAGTCAGCTCCTTTACTTGAAGGCAAATACATGCACTGATCTCCCCAGCCCTGCACAGGCACCACCCCCATCCCAACATTCACATGACCTGACCACGGGAAATGCGCCTGAGCCAACTTTCCAACTACAGAAGGCTGAATTTTCACACTTGTTCTAACACCCCCACAATACCTATAGCACGGAGACTTTAACACAAATCAGAACTGCACTCCCAAGGGCTGTGATTCGTGGCACTGTAGTTCACTTATAAAATGGGCTCCGAATTTTCTACAGGAGGGTGGGGGCGGGGAGGGGCAGTGGGCCAGTGGCTTAATACTTCGCGCAGCAGACCAAAAAAAAATCACAAGCAGAAGGAAGGGACTTGAGTTCCAGTCCCAATTCTGTCCAATTACCTGTGTGACCTCTGTGCTGAGAAGTCTTCCTCTCTAGAACAGAAAGGTTTCCTTCCTCCCTTCCAGATTATCACTAAATTATTACAAGACGTCAAATCCACATCAAACATCAAAGCAAAGAGTGTGAAATTACAACTGCAGAGGCGTGGACAGATGTCTGTTTGGTGACATCTGGTCCGGAGGCACATTCCAACTTCACACCAAGCCCAAAGCGCAGCAGACACCAGCCACCTCCTAGTCATCCAGTCCTGCTTACTCAGGGCACCGTGGGGACAGAGAAGCTCTGTGGCAAGCCCCAAAAATGCCTGCTGTGGGTTCGGTGTGTCCCCCAAAGTTCACATGTTGAAAATCTCCAGTGTGAGAGGGCTGAGAGAGGTGGGACCTTTGAGAGGTGAGTGGGCCAGGAGGGGCTGATGTCATAGTGGGAGTGGGTTAGTTATCCCAGGGGTGGGTTCCTGGTAAAAAGGACATGCTCAGCCCCCTTCCTCTCTTGCCCTCCTACCTTGCACCTTAAGATGACACAGCAAGAAGGCCCTTTTTGGATGCAAGCCTCTGACCTTGGACTTATTTCCTTTCTAAAATACCCAGTCTATGGAATTCTGACATAGCAGCACAGAATGGACTAACACACTGTCCATAAACACTGCAGACTGGCTCACGTTTGGTTCACTTGGATTCCTTCCAAGTGATCACTATGGATAAGTATAATAATAGTTCTTTCAAAAAGACCAGTCCCAAGACTTTATCTGTCTTCCCTGCTTCTTCTTTCATAGTTTTCTTGTCCCATGACATGGAAACACTGGGTAGCTCGTGACACTTTTACAAGACCTGGTACATACTAGACCAGTTTGGCTCCACTCTTGGCTTATAAAAAAATGTAAAAAAAGGGCAGCACCTGTGGCTCAAAGGAGTAGGGCGCCGGCCCCATATGCCAGAGGTGGTGGGTTCAAACCCAGCCCCAGCCAAAAACTGCAAAAAAAAAAGTCAAAAATAAACCAAATCAATTCACTGAGAACAGGGTTTAGCAAAACACACGCACACACACTTGCTACTAAATATGTAAACCCCCTCCCCAAAATCTTTAGTTAGTATTTAATAAATGGATAATAAGCATCCTAACGCAGTTATTCCCAACTAAATGTCTAAGCATGAACTGTTACTCTCTAAATTCTCTACCAGGAGCCACTAAAATTACATATGCATGGGAGGCATAATTTATCCAGTATCTTAGAAGTGAGCTATGTTTTTGTTGCTGCTGCTTTAATCTATTCATTTGTAAGAAGGATCTTCAGGAAGACATTTTGCCGATTGGGACCCACATCACTTGGGAAACTGCTCCCACCTCCACTGGGGAGTTCCCATCCTGAGCTCCTCCCACTGGAGGGTCAGCACCATCGCTCGGCTGAGAATCACGCACGTGCAGATGATCGCAGTGGCCCCCGCTCTAGGCAGCCAATCAGACTAGGGCCTGGACACTAGTGTTTGTAGCCAACAGACCAAAACTGGCCAAGACAGAAGAACTAGGAAAAAACCGCGCATATGGATAACTCACAGATTATTCGTACATTTTAGTCAACTCATAGAGAAGGAATTAGGAAATTACATTCTTAGTTAGCATGAAGTGTAGGAAATCTAATATTACAATTCTTTAATAACATTTTACCACACATTTCCCCAATGCATGTCCACCTCCAACACAAGCCGCACACTGTCCTATTAATTCTGCATAAAGATGGTGGACTCTCCTCCTAATGTGTGTATAACTGAGTACAGCTGGTAAGTAACAGGATGTGTGACTTTCAGTCCGTTTTATGCCAAAGATCTTGATACTCTACACTCGACTGGACCCCATCTGAGAACTCTAGAAAAAGAAATAGGATATTCCTTATTAACATGGTCTTTTCATGCCGACCTTTAATAAAAGCACTGACTTTGGTGACCTTTGAGTTAAGTAGCTCATAAAACTAAGTTATTTGCATGAATCCAAAATAAGCATGAAAGGGCTTGGGCTTCTGGCACTGAATGAAGTGGGTGATCTACTTTTTAAAATCTCTACTTTAAGTAGTTCACATTTTCCTATGCTAGGTATCACCTGCTAGGCAGCTTTTCATTGGAGAGGCACACTAACTCGGCACAGTGAAAGCCTGGGCACCAGAGGACACCACACACCACAGGGGGCACACCCAGCAAGATGTCTACAGTACCTTTAGGGTGTGGCTTCTGAACTTTTCTGACAACTGCTAAGAAGAAACATACTTCCTATCATGACACAGAAGACATACGTGCATTGCTAATAGAAATGTTGAGAACATTAGGAAAACCTAGTTAAGAAGAGCTGAAGTGGCTGAGTGTGGTGCCTCATCCCTGTAATCCCAGCACTCTGGGGGGCTGAGGTGTGTGGATGGATTGAGCCCAGGAGTTTGAGACCAGCCTCAGCAAGCATGAGACCCCGTCTCTGCTAAAAATAGAAAAATTAGCCAGCTGTTGTGACAAGCACCTGTAGTCCCAGCTACTTGTAAGGCTGAGACAGGAAGATTGCTTGAGCCTAGGAGTTTGAGGTTGCTGTGAGCTGTAACGCCACAGCACTCTACCCAGGGCAGAGAGTGAGACTCTGTCTCTAAAATAAATAAATAAATAACTGTGTCTGCCCTCGGTCTTTAGATTTAAGTTCTGAGAATGGTGGGAGAGGGCTTATTCTTTTACCCTAATCTTGGGTCCAGTTTCCCAAGTGCCAAGCCCTTTCTACTTAAATCTACACATCTCTCCTTTTAACACGACAAAACACATCCACATTGGTGATCCTGGCTAAGCTTTTTAACCTCAAATGTGTATAAAAATATCTACTTATCATCCACAGTTTTCTATTCACACACCGCCCCAATATTAAAGCCATTTTCTTCTCTAAAACAAACATTTTTGGAGAGTAAGTGCTTTTGTGACTGCAGCAGGCCAGGAAATACACTGAGTTAAAATAAGCTTTATTAAAGCTTCTGTCACCAACAACACCCACGAGTTGCTGAACTGAATGAGCTGAGTGCTAACGCCATGGCCTGTCTTAATGCTTAAGGCTTCACGAGCTCTCAACCTTTAGGTCCAGAGCCAATTAGGAAAGCTCATTAAACAAAATGGTAACAACTTCTCAACAGTAACATCCTGCTTCTAAGCAGGTTGAGCGACTTCTTTGTCTTAACATTTTTGTTAACTCCAGGATCAAGCTCATCTCCCTAATAATATGTAAATTCCCTTAGGATAAATAACCCTGTGTCCTGATTTGTGTCCAGGATGCTGGGTCCTTCATTAGGAATTAATACAATTCCACTTCCACGACCTCAATCCAATTTTTCTCACGTGCCTTCTTTGCCCAACCTCTCTGAGTAATTTTCTCAACATTAGAAATACCAGTGGTGGGAGGTACCTAGAATAATTTCCTTCCCTATCACAGATACACAGCTCTTTGGAGATTCTAGAAGAATACCACTGACTTTAAATACAGCAAGTCTTCACTGGGAGAAAAAAAATCCATCTCAAACTTGCCCAGAGATAGGATCTCACCACATCGTTCACTATCTGGTCTTGTTTACAAAATAAATAACAGCAATCTTCATTTAGGAGGTATTTCCTGTAGACAGAACACAAGAAAATCTCATAAGGTGCGCCCTTGTCACAAGAAGGAATCATTTACTCGGGAATTCTTGTTCAACGAGAGAAAAACGGGATGATTTCAGAAGAGATTAAAGTGAAAAATGCACATCAGACCATCACTGTGGAGAGTAACAATGACATAAACAAATTAAAGAATGCGGCGATTCAATTCCACCTTGGTTGATCCATACCTCAAGTAATGATTGCTCAGACTCTCCAAAAAGTATAGAATGTTTTCATTCAAATGCAGACTAAAAATGACAGCCTTGCTCACGCAGTCACTTTAAGACTTGACCAAAATTATAATAAAGAAGAAAACTCACACTAATGTTCTGTTTATTTGTACAGGCCTCTCAAGAAAACTCCTGGAGACAAAAGGCCTACAAAAAACCCGCTCATTGTATGAAGCATTAAGCTCAAGTTGGTAAATTATAAGTTGATTTGCTAGGATGTTTTCTTAATTTGCTTCTGAAATAGTTACCCATTTGACATATCAATTTTGAAAACTAATTTATTAAAATGTAATCTTCGCCAAAGCAGATTCAGCAAGCATCATTTGTTAAACATCCCAGGGACTAATGGAATTCGTGGAACGTAGGAAGTGCTAAGCTAGTAAATGAAGAAAAAAAAAACTTAAGTCCTTTAAAAAGAGTAATACTGAAGACAAGGTAAACATATTGTAATATTCAGAAGCCAAGTGATCTGGTTTCCCTAAAACAGTGCAAATTTAAAGCCTTCGAGTGCAAAGTAACCCAGATCTCACCATTGAAATAAAACACTAGGCAAAGTTGTTACCATTTTGTTTAATAAGCTTTTCCTAATTGACTCTGGACCTAAATATTGGGAGCCCATGAAGCCTTGTAAAAAATATATATCTATAAATATGACACGTCTTCCCTGAGCCGGTTTGGGTGGAGGGAGAATTCCATCTCAGACTTGCTGGGAGAAAGGATGTCCCAAAATTGTTCACTTTCTGATATTGTCTATAAAGTAAATGATAGCAAACTTCATTAAGGAGAGATTCACCTCAAAACTGTACTTTGATCATTTTCAAGTTTTCCCACCTCTTCACCTAGCTGCCAATTACCGTGTAAAATTGCTACCATGGGCTTACCAGCCAAAAAGAAATGGAAATTCTACTAAGTAAATACAGAAAGTCCATTACCCAAGTAAAAACACACAAAAGCATCAGAATTTCAAAGCAAAGTTAGCTACTCAATGCCACACGTTAGGAGATGGGAGAGAATAAAATTATCTTGTCATTCCCTGGCTCTTTCCAAAGAAGATCGGGAGTATCGTCAAATAAAATTCATCTATGCAAGCCGGTAAATAAAGTACCCTATATACTTGAGTATAAGCCGAGTTTTTTCCAGCACAAAATTTGTGCCGAAAAACCCGAACTCAACACAAATTTTGTGCCGAAAAAACTCGGCTTATACTCGATTACATACGGTAAGTAGAAAGTTGAGGCCACCCTACAGAAGAGACAGCAAAAGTGTTACATCCTAGGGACAATATAATTTCCAGATTTGAGTATTAAATGCGGTTTTTAGCTTCTTAGAAGCCAGGACTGCGCCCCCACCCCCCAAAAGCAATATACTTTTTCATTATTAGAAAAAAAAACGAGTATCCATCTTCTCAAGGGAAAAGAAAAAAATATCATGGCAAGACAGTCTACAAGCAGCTTTCCAGACGGAAACTTAAGAAACAAAGCGCAACAACGTGGACAACATTCTCTGTTCATTTATGCACCAATAAAAGCACGCTGAACACACGGCTGTTTTAAAGAAACTGCTATTAAGGCCAAAGGCACAGGATTATGCACAGCCTCCCACCAACCTCTAATCCATTTTAATTCGCTGAAAGAAAATGCTGAGGGGATTCTCACACTTGGCTTCCAGGATCCTAACCAAGAACTTTTCCTTCTGCCGGATTACTGAGAAGACAGATGATGCAGTTGCCCTCAGTGATTCAAACCCAAAGGGGTCATGCTCTGTGTCACTCTGGCAAGTCTGGGGAGCATCTTATAAGGACACCTGAAGTTATAGCAAACTACAGCAGGAACTAAAGGGTGTCTCTGCTGCTGGACATGCCCAATACAAAACGCTGAGTCCATGGCAGGCCCAGGGGAGGAGGAAGACAGGGGACAGAAGTGGGTATACAGGACCTGCAGTGGGGCTGGTGCAGGGTTAGGAGGACAAAGAGCAGAACAAGAGGGAGATGTAGGCTGTACTCATCAGTGTAGCCCCAGGGGCCTCAGCAGTTAGCTTTCCAGGCCCCAGGCAAGCTTGTGCTTGGCTGATCAGGAAAAACAGCCAATAGGCTAGTGGGGCAGCAGCGGGGAGGTCAGAAAGTTGGCTAAGCAAGCCGGGCCTCACGTTCAGTCCCACGATTCAAGGCACAGCCCATATAAGTCTTAATCTGCAGGCCACTGAACAAATGTAGTGTTATCAACTGGCCTGAAAGATGTCCAAGGCCGTCCTGGCCACCACCTCATGGAACCATCAGGATGTTCTCAGGGGACATCTAATTCTGACTGGTATCACCTGCAAGTGTCTACACCTGGGACTAATTTGAAAATCAAGTCCTAAAAAAAAAAAAAAAAGAAAAGAAAAGAAAATCAAGCCCTGGGGAGTTGAGCATTATTGTTTAAAACTGTGCAAGATGCCTGCCCAGCTTAATAGCCTCCATTTTGGCATTTAGTGACACAGTCTTGGTGACAACAGTTAATACTCCCTGCTATGGTACCTAAGAGTAAAATCCCACCTCCGACAGTGAAGAACGTGATCATCTCCCCGTTTGCTATGAGTCACTAAAGGGAGCCAGGTTTTCTGGGACACTCCCATGTCAAATATCGTTCTTTGCCATCGCCATAAATGCGCACATGGTTCTCAAACAATTCGCTCTGATCGTGATGAGAGAACAAACCACAACCACACCTCTAAAACCAGTACCCGGGCATCCCGGAGGGGTAAGTCACCAATAGCGCACCCACTTTGTCTTAACGTTTTATGGAGCACTTGCTACACACACTCCCCTGCTAATGCACAAACTTTGTTACACTAAAACTCCGTGAGGAAGGCGCTATTCTTATCCCCATTTTGCTCATCAGAAAGCTGAAACTCAAGCAGGTAATTCACTTGCCTGAGATCAGAAAGCTTGTCAACTGCAGACCCCACAGGGGGGCCTGAGCAATCTCATTCCAGAGCCCAGCAGATCATTTTACTTCTCAGTGTCAAGAAATTGGAAAGAGAAAAATTCTTCCTCCGGCAGAAGTCACCCAGGAAGAGGAAGGGCACATCCTTTTCCGCTTGGCTAATAAGGGACTCAGTGTCTCATTGTAAGGACGCTGCAGGGAGAGCTGTGTGACCCACAGCTAAATATACTGCGAGGGAAGTAGGAGCTGCTCATTAGTGACAAGTGACACAAACGCCCAGCACACACCAGGGACACAAGCTCACCTTCCTGGGAGCAAACACCACCACCCCCCTCCCGCGGAGGCTGCCCTCCTTTTACCTTTGAATATATTCTGGCACCCAGGAGCGATCACGAGCACGTGGCTCTGCTCGCCACTTGTTTTCCTTTTTTAAAACAGGGTCACGGAAGTTGTGGCCGGACATCATCCCACCCAGGTCATAAAGATAGGGTGGGTGGAGACAGAAGAAGAAAAAGGCTTGGCCCAACCAACCTGGGCATTTACATGCCAAGCCCCGCCACTACGCAGGAAGGGGAAAAGTTCACACTGGCAGAAAGCTGGAGGTGCAGAGGGAAAAGAAACCACCACGCAAACCTGCAAGGCTTTCATCTACTCGCTAGAAGAATCTTCAGGATTCCCACATTGAGGGGACACTGTCCTGAGTATCTCAAGGCTGCTGTTGAGATCCAGGGCCTGGGACACAATACAAAGTAGGAGACGACGCTCCCCCTGCAGGGACTGGTTCTTGTCATCCTCGTGTGTGTTTTAAGGCAAGTCCCTAGGAAATGGGGGACTGGGGTGATACAGACACAGAAGTGAACTGTGTTTCAGCAGGAACTCCCAGCTCCTCCTGGGGATCCAGACCATGACACCCTGAGGCCAAAACAAAGACTGACCGAGGTGACCAAGCAAGACAGGACATAATGACAACCAGCCCAGCACACAAAAAGAAACAGGGACACTTGGGGTCTGAATCCCATCGGTTCATCGGTGTCTGACCCAGGGCGGCAGCCAGCACCCAGGAAGAAGCACTGAGTCTATGCAGAACCCTACAGGAGACACAGAGATGAGAATGTCACAGTCCTCGTCCTCCTTACAGGAGACACAGAGATGAGAATGTCACAGTCCCCGTCCTCAGAGTTCCCAATCAGATGTGGAAAAACACAGGCCATTAGCAAGTGACCAGAGGAAAGTTGTCCCAAAGGTGGAAGAGCACGTCCCAGGTCAGGTGTGGATGAGAGCCATGCTTTCTCGTCCCGCAGGCCCCAGCCCTCGGCCTCTTTCCTTCCACTTCACCACAAAGGAGTCTCAAAACAGTCTATAAGATAAAAGCAGAGAGAGGGAAGGAGGGAGGGGGTGGGGCCTTGGTGTGTGCCCCACCTTCTGGGGGCAAGACATGATTGCAAGAGGGACTTTACCTAACCAATGCAATCAGTGTAACCTGGCTTATTATACCCTCAATGAATCCCCAACAATAAAATAATAATAATAAAGTAAAAAATAAAAAAAAAACAACTTAATAATAAGAAAAAAAAAGTCTATAAGATAATGATACCCAAATAAAATAGTTTGTGTGGAAATTCATTAAGTATATCAACTCTTCCCCAAAAGATAGAGAACTCACAGCAAAAGGGAATAAGAAACACTTTCCCAACAGTAGTTATAAACAGCACCAAGAGGGCACACAGGACCCTGGTCCACTCCCTCACGCCCCACTCCATGGGTCCTAGTGCCCAATGTGATGGCATCTGGAATTAGAGCTTTAGGAAGGTAATTAATCCGTAAGGATGCAGCCCTTACAAATGGGATTAGTGCCCTTAGAAGAGACAGGAGAGAGATGACCTCTCCATCACAGGAGGATACAGCCAGAAGCTGCCTCCTTTTGCAAATCAGGAAGTAGCCTCCCCCCTAACCTAGCCAGACACTGAATCTGCCAGCACCTTAACTTCCAAGCTTCCAGAAGAGTGAGAAAGAAATGCTGGCTGTTTAACCCACCCCCATCTATTGTGTTTCTCATAACAAGCCAAGCTGCCGAAGACCCATCCATACCTTTGAGCCCAGGGTCTCCCCTCCACTCTCCAACTGACCCGAGCTTCAGTCTGGACCCTCGAGCCTCACAGGCTTCCTGACCCATGTCTACATTCTACTGCTGCTTATAACACTGGCCCTGCAGGTGCAGAAGGCCCGTGAGGACAGTGCAGGTGAAACAGACATTCACCCCAAACCTAGGGCAGACTCTAATTAAGTCCTAATGAAACTGCATAGGCACGCTCTGTGAGGTGAGAGTGCAGTCACATATGACATCACATCAAGACACCAACTGGGGCCTAGCGGGGTGGGGGCAGTGGGGGGGCTGTACACAAGAACATTAACATCTGTTAACACCTGCACACAGGCACAGTGCCTAACATGTAGGGATGAGAAAACTTGAGCTCAAGGAGGTAAAAAAAAAAAAAAAGAAAAGAAAAAAAGAAAAGTACTTATAACATGCTGCTCAGGCCTTCTTCCTGATATACCAATATCATAACTGTAGTAATAAATGATAACAAAACACCTGAAAAAGACTCTGGGTAATGGCAATGCGAGAGACCTCCTTCCCCTATCATACAGGGAATTCATGTTTATTCTCATGTGTTTGTTGACAGAATTATATTCTCTCATATTTATTTAAAAAGAACTCACACATGTACATTTTTCTGATCACCACAAGTTGCTTAGTCCAAGGAGTTGAAGTATGGACCACAGATAGCAGCTAGCAAAGACAGTTCTCAGACCCAGATAAATGCCTCAGCTTTTGTTTATGGTAGAAATAACTATTTTTGATGTTTATAAGACTTTTGAAGACTTTCTATTAGTATGAATAACAACCTGTCGATCAAAAAAAAAAAAAAAAAAGATAGTCTTAGACAGTCTTTTAGGATGACAGAATATATATATATATATATATTTTTGAGACAGAGTCTCACTTTGTCACCCCCAGTAGAGGGCCATGGCGTTACAACTCACAGCAACCTCAAACTCTTCGGGTCAAGCAATTCTCTTGCCGCAGCCTCCTGAGTAGCTGGACTACAGGCACCCGCCATAACGCCCGGCTATTTTTAGAAACAAGATCTCACTCTGGTTCAGACTGGTCTTGAACCTGTGAGTTCAGGCGATCCACCCACCCTTTGGCCTCCCAGAGAGGATGTCAGAATTTTAAACATCATTTTTTTTTTCTGTAATAAAATCATCACCATCATCCCAGGAACGAGAAAGGTCTGTTTCCTGTCCTCGTTTTTCTTCTCTTGTGGTGGCAAGCGCCCAGTGCATGGGGTAGGTAAGGTGAGAGTGTCAAGGGGAGACTGCAAGAGTCCTAGACGTGTACCAAGGGGCTTTGTGTTCTGGGGAGCTCAGCAGCCCTGGACTGCAGTTTCACCTATAGATTAAGAGGTTTTGTGCTCCCTAAGGCCTCATCCCTCATTCAGTCCTACAAGGACTGTCAAAAACCACAACATGCACAGATTATTAGGGTGACACACGTTAGAGGTCTGGTGGGGTGTGTATTTAAAAGAGACTATTCAATGACTCATCCACAATTAAAACTAATTCCCCTCCGTTTACAAAGCCATGTTAATCTCATTAGTACAGAGAGCGCCTGATGTCTGACAATGATTCTGAAGAGGCTATAAATAGGCAGTTTTTGAAATTAGTCAGCTATGTGCTATGGTCTACCAAGAAGCACATGCGTGCAACATGTTCCAGACGGTTGGTGCAAGCTGTTTTGTTTCTAGCACAAATGGAGAGCGGGGAGGAGGCGGGGGCTGGTCTTGGTAGAGTCAATTATCACATATTTTAGCTGTAAGGATGAAACAGGAAGCTCATGAAGAATTACAATTTAGAAGCATTTAAACACAAAACAAACAAACCTACTCCAGGCATACATATGAATAACTGCAAAGCCAAGTGTACTTATTTTATCACCAATTGTTTAAAGTCACTAATGGATCAGAATACAAACCAGGTCTAGGTGGCATGTCTCTGGACATTACCAGGACTCCCTTCCTCCCCTGCCTGTGTGCAAGTCTGGACACCCATGCTGGACTCTCAGCGGTTAGCACAGAGAATAGGGAGTGTGCCGAACCACCTTAAAACAAAAGAGGTGACACCCAGATCAACACCAAACGCCCTCTCTCGTGGCCACAGGGTGACTTATCACCCCTTCTCCCCACCCATCACCTCACACACTTCCTCCCAAAATTACACCTGATCTTTATGAAATCTCATCCTCGGGAGACTGCCCAAGGTGCCACCCAAGAAGAGACAGTGAGGGTTCCAGACCCATCAAAACTCAATTCCTTGGTGATGTTTTCAAGTATCTGAAGGATGAGTAATGATTTTTTTTTTAATTTTATGAACAATCGAAGGAATTATCCTTAAAGCTCTGGGTTGGCAAGGGGCATTTATCAAAGCTGTTAGTTCAAACCTACCTAGACATCTTTTAAGAGTCCTGAACCATCTATCACCCCAAAGCTCTTTCAAACACTTGTAAGCCAAGCAAAACTGTTAATTACTTAAATAACTTTTATCACAGCTAGTGCAGCATTTTTCATTGACCACAATTTACAAAGTAAGTTGGAGCTGGTGGGTTTTTAAAAACAGACCTTAAGGGTATATGAAAGGCCCTTGAAAGGCAATGTTTATGAGCCCTGAGAAATAACATATTCCTTTAACAAGGAATAATGAAGTTTTAAAAGTAATAATAATAAAAGAGAAGGAACAAATGAACAAGTGAATGAGACTGAAACGAGTCCCTTTTGGGGACTCGGGAAGAGCGTATTCTCTGCCCTGAACGTATCCGAGTCCATGTGATCTTGAGTGAGCTACTGAATGGCGCTGTGTCCGAGCGTCCTCCCCAGAAAACACAGCCCATTGTGGTCTTACATCGCTAGGCTGTGGGGAGGACCAAAAAAAAAAAGTGATGCATGCTAAAAGCATTTAGCACGTGCATAAGAAACACTCAAATATTAATGGTCATCACTGTGGTTTTGGTCCCAGCTCTACCCCCATCATTGGCTATGTGGTCTGGGACAAGCTATTTAACACATCTAAGTGTTGGTTTATTCACCCAAAATGAGGGGTCTTGAGTGGATAATCTTTTCATCTCCACAGCTGCTCCAAGCTCAAACCCTCTCTGATGACACCATCATTTACAATTTCAAAGTCTTTTAGGTTTGGGGTCTTTATATCCTTTACTTTATGAGTTACTGGTCATAGCCACGACTTATGTGATAACCAGCATACGCTCAACAGCACGACTCCTCATTATGAGACAACGGCCATTTCAATCCTTGGACTTACTTCGTGATCCTTTTTATAGTGAGTACGGTCGCAAGGAACTCACTGTGACAAAAGGAAGGCCTGTCTGTGACAGAAGGGATCAATGTACGGTAGAGCCTCCATAGCTGACCAACTCGCCACACTGCCCACATTTTCCTAGACGGGACACGTGCCACGTGTACGTGTCAGCACAGGAGGCCTAGTTCCTTATGTTTCTTTGTTTGTTTGTGTTTGGCCAGGGCCGGGTTTGAACCTGCCACCCTCGGTACATAGGGCCAGTGCCTTACTCACTGAGCCACAGGCACAGCTCTGTAGTTCCTTATGTTGACCACCTCTGTATGTTGACCAGTTTGTTGCAGTCCCTTGGGTGGTCAATTTATACAGGTTCTACTGTATGTCCGTCCAATAGGCCACCAAATACTAAGGCTGTCCCCAGACCAGACTGCTGATAGAGTATTTCACAGTGTGGCCTGCTAGGGATGAAGCATACATAAATTAAATCCATTTGCAATGCCCATGCTCCTTTAAAAGGAACTCCCAAATACTTCCTACTGGGAACGATGCAATCATCTAACCTTGACACACTCTCTTAACAACCAAGTCGAAAGCTGCCATTAGAGAGGTCTGTTTCTCTTACATTTTAGCAGGGAACAAAATTATTTCAGATTTATCATTCTCTTCTCATCAATGACTGACCTTTTCTAAGAAAAGACTGACTAGGAATGTCCTTTCGTATCAGAAACTTTTCAATGATTGAAAAAGATCCTCTCTCATGGTCTGGACATCACGTGGAAATGTGTCTCACAAACCTAGGTCATAACCTCCTCATTTAGGGGATGAACGGGCCCCCACATAACATAAACCAAGTTAGCATAAGTGCACAGAATTTAATATTGCTATTAAAAAGGACTACAACAAAATTAACTTGACCTGGTAACATGTACAAAAGACTGTACAAATGGCAATTAGCATTAACGGTAGGAAGTATTCGCAAGGACTACAAGAACCAAGCCAACCTTTGCTTTTTTCTATGAATTCTTTAGATGTCCCTAAGTACCATCAATGTTGACGATTGTCCTTGACACCCGTGGCCAGCTTAAATCTCATCTCGCACTCACTCCCAACTCATGAAGGGAGAAGAATTAATAATCTCTAATGAAATTAACTGATAACAACACTCATCAGTGGATGCGGACAGGACCAGAAGTAGGTGTGGAAGTTCACAATGGAAGGATCGAACTGCCACCACAGGACCCCAGTGATCCATTTCAGCGTCACTGCAAGTGAGACGGCCAGAAATTTTCTGGAGCTGACCCAACAGGAAGTAGGTAACACTGCCAACAAAGGAGTCCTGCCAAATGAAGCTGACCATGAATGTAGTCAAGCTCGGCCGCCCACCTCCAGTTTACCAAAATCTCTCCCAGTGGGACAAGTTTTAAAAGAAAACTGGCAGCATAATCCAGAATGGGGGCCATTCTACTAGATGAGCAACCCAATTTCTTCATCAAATCAAAAGCACGGGCAGAAAAGGGTGGGGGAAGAAGGACTATTCTAGATTTATGAAGCTTTAAGAGGTCTAATATTCAAATGCAATGCACACACTTCGTTAGGGTTCTGGTCTAAAGGAACCAGCTGTGGAAAGACATTTTTAATCTAATAAGGGGCAAAATCAACGTTGGGAAGGTGAGAGCTCAAGAGACCTGGGCTTCCCCTGTCACCAGCCATGTGACTCCCCAGACTGCATGTCCAGCCACCCTCCAGGTCAAAGTCCAGTAGGTTTGCAGCAGCCTGAGCTCCCCTGGAAAACCACTCATGTAAAAAAGCATAAAATCACCGCTGAGCAGAGAGAGCAGCGTTTGCAGCAAGCCCAGGGGCCTATGAAGTGGGAGAGGAGAAAAGGAGGTGACCGACGTGAACGTGGGAATTTGGACTGTGCATCCTGAACGAGCCCCACCCCAGCTCCTCTACCCCTGGAGGTTTCGTGGTTGTGTTTTGCTTCTTGTCTATGTTTCTGTATGCAGATAACGGAGGCATAACTTGCCTAAATCACACACATGGACATGCACAGCCCAGGGTCCGCTCCCTGCAATTCCAGTTTTATTTGGTTTGGTTCTGCAACATAACAGACCCCCTCCCATCCATAAACGCGCCACTAGAAACAAGTCTGGAATGGAAAACAGAGACAAGTTGGGGTCACTTCCAACTTCTGTACCCCGCATGCTGGTGTTGGTGGCCTAAGCCGCTGATGCACGGCCAGGACACAGAGATTAAAGCTGACTGTGTCCAGCGGCAACTGAATGATAACAGCTTCTTCACTGGACCATGTAAGCTTCTACCTCTGCCCCCAAATCCCACTTTTCCCCAAGCTTCTAGCTTTAACCAACCACTGACCAGAACGGTCCACCAAGTGGGGAACAATGATTGTCCTCATTCACCAGTTTCAGAGGCCTCACCTTCTTTGAAAAGCAGCAACAGCAACGAAAATAATTTTATGGCTGGGGGTCAACACAACATGAGTAACTGTATTAAAGGGTCGCAGCATTAGGAAGGTTGAGAACCAGTGCTTTAAAGCATGGTAGATTCTCCTGCAGGTCCAACAAGATTAACAAAGATTTGATAGAACTCTTTTGAAATCAAAATCTACCATGATTAATTCTTAATTTCTTTATGCTTAAAACCAGGTTTTCTAAAATAAAAAGCAGCTTTTTTTGTTTGCTATTTTAAACTAGTAAACTGAGATTATAACTAAAATTTTCCAAAAGGCAAGGGGTACTATGACGCTTGAGTTAGTTTAACAACAGCATAATTGCGTTTTAGAAAGTTAGGAAGAAAAATAAAGGTGGGGGAAATTCCTGTGCAATACAAAATATGAAATGTAATATAGATTATATGTGGGTAGGAAAAAATACTGTTTAATTATAGAAGTGTTAGAGAGTGGGTAAAATGTATTAATATATAATTATATGAACATCTTGAAAAAAATGCATGATGCCTAATTAAATTCCATCTATTCATAAAGTAATAGCCTTGGGGCACTTCGTACAAAAATGGCCCTTCCAGTAAACATAATATTTAAAACACAACTCTAACACACAAGCTTCTGCCTAATGACATAATTAAGTTTTTTATTTGGTGCCATCCTGACATTACACATAAGAAAACTACTTCATACATGGCTCACTTTAAGACACTGTGATTGCCATATGGTAATTTTTTTTCTTTTTTGTGACAGAGTCTCACTTTGTCACCTTCAGTAAAGTGCTATGACACAGCTCACAGCAACCTCAAACTCTTGGGCTCAAACAACCCTCTTGTCTCAGCCTCCCAATTAACTGGGACTACAATCACCCGCCAGTTTTAGAGACTGGGTCTCGCTCTGGCTCAGGCTGGTCTCCAACTCCTGAGCTCAGGCAATCCACCTGCCTCTGCCTCCCAAAGTGCTAGAATTACAGGCCCCACATGGTAATGTTAAAATAAAACTTCAGTACAATTATTCTCCTTAAAACTATAATTTGAGATTTACCTGGCCAGGAGCGTTATTCCAACTGAGATTCCAACCCCTTTCTGAAGCTAAGACCACACAAGCTTTAAATACAAAGTTTAAAGGGAACATGGGGGAGAGGTCGAGGGGCATTTCTGCAGAGAGAAAAGCCATGTTTGAGCTCAGCTCTTACAACCCTGGCAAGCCTTTACAACTCTCAATGCTTCAGTTTCCTCATTTGCTAAACATTGATAATGGCACCCATAGAATTGCTTGGAGGATCACAAAACTCCATGCCTGGCACATAATAAATGTTCAGTAAATGTTAGCTATTATTATTATTATTATCATTCTAAGGCACATCTCACTGGAGGGTTTTCCACATTAGCACAGAGTACCTCTTTCTGACAAAGGCCAAGAAAGTTCCTCAAAAGCAGATGTGTTGTGCAAGAAGGGCTGAGCCTCAAGAACATTATGCTAACCAGACGGTAGATACAAGAGCCATGTCATATGATTCCATTTGTAGGAAATTTTTAGAAAAGGCAAAACACTAAAGACAGAAAAAAGATCCAGGAACCAGAGGCGGAACAGACTACAAAGTCCAAACCTGAACAAAGGGAAGGCTGCCCAACCTTACAAATTTACTAACAATTACAGAACTGTACACTTATAATGGGTGATTGAAAGAAAATTAAGTTATATCTCAATAAAGCTATCCTAAAAGAAAATGCATTTCCAAAGTGTCTGCCCAGGTACACTCACATCGATCTGGCATGATGGTACATTCAGATTTTTACAGAGCATAGCAAAATGGCTGAAAATGCAAAGACTAATCCGGAATCAGACTCAGATCCTGATCCCGGCTCAGCTTCTTCTCAGGGCAAACCTTTTATTACTCTTGCTTTTGGTTCCCACATCTGTAAAATGGGAATAAAACAATGCTAACTTTCAGATAATCCACCAACTTCCCACATCAGCAAAGGCACCATCTTTCACCCAGCTGGTGTCACTCAGGTTTCCTTTCGCACTGAAATATCAGCTCTCATCCCTCCCCCCAGCTCCATCCCCACTGATCTCCTTGCCTATATTCTGGCCCCCCTGCAGTACCTGCTGCCCTCCACATCTAGGGAGCCATTTATAATGCAACACTGATCTATCCCAGGCCCCCACAAGAACTTTCCCATGGTTTCCTGATCACCTAGTCCCGACCACAGCCTACAGGGAGCCCTCCTCATATCCCTCTTCCTGACCAGCCACCTGGCTCCATGCACGCCAGCCTTCCCTGGACTGTTATCTGCACTTGCCTCTGCCCAGATAGATCACAACAAGGTTCAACCCTTGCCTCACTCAGATCTCAAATTCCCCTCCTTGGAGAGGCCTCACCCCATTCAAAACACCACCTGCTTTCCCACCAGACACCAGCTCCCTGGCTGTCACCTGACCAGCCTATGAACTCCATGTGGGTGGGGATTTTGTCTAGCCTAGCCACCAACCTAGCCACAGATCCCCAGGGTCTAGAAGAGTGCCCGGCACACAGTAGCATTCATTAAATATTTGCTGAATGAATGAAGTCATAAAGCACTTAACACAATGGCTGGCTACCCAGGAAGTAATCAAGAACTGTTAGCTGGTAATGAAAATAACGCCATTATTATTGTTGCCTTTTACGTACAGGTAAGAATATGGGAGTCCTGGTGGTGCCTGTACCTGAATGGGTAGGGCGCCAGCCACATGCACAGAGGCTGGCAGGTTCGAACCCAGCCCAGGTCAGCTAAAGCAACAATGACAATTGCAACAACAAAAAAATACATAGCCAGGCGTTGTGCTGGGCGCCTGTAGTCCCAACTACTTGGGAGGCTACGGCAAGAGAATTGCTTAAGCCCAAAGAATTTGAGGTTGCTGTGAGCTGTGACGGCACAGCACTCTACCGAGGATGACATAGTGAGACTCCATCTCAAAAAGAAAAAAAAAAAGAATATTGGAGTCCTGGGAGATTAACTGACTATTCTAGGTCACACTAAGTCTGACTGCCTGTCACTCCTACAATTCCTCCCATTCACGGGAAACAGGCTGGCCCCACAACTGCAGGGATCTGAAAGATGATGCAGCCGCTTGTCCTCTCTCTCTGGGCCTTGCTTCTGCTCACCTACCCCGGAGCGGTGGCCTACATGTTAGCAGAACCCCAGGGCATCCCCAGAAGGACAACCAGGTATTACGTAAAGCAGTGGTCCCCAACCTTTTTGGCACCAAGATCTGGTTTCATGGAAAACAATTTTTCCACAAATGGGAGTGGGGATTTGGGGGGACATTTAGAGTTTCATAAGGAGTGCACAACCCAGATCCCTCACACGGGCAATTTACAGCAGGGTTCACGCTCCCATGAGAATCTAATGCTGCTGCTGATCTTACGGGAGGTGGAGCTCGGGTGGTGATGTCAGCGATGGTGGCAGCTGTAAATACAGAGGCAGCTCAGGTGGCTCACCTGCTGCCCACCTCCTGCTGTGTGGCTGGCCAGGCCAGGACCCAGCACGGGTCTGCAGCCAGGCGTTGAAGACAGCAGACATAAAGCATACAGGCTTCCGTCTCACCCTCAAGAGGTAGGTAAGTGTGATCTGTTTGTAGGGAGGAGGATGTTAGAAAACAGAAATCATGTCCTGCTCCAAGATCATATACTAATTTTGGTGAGCTTAGGCTTACGAGTCCTTCCCATACACTACACTACTCTGAGCATCCACTTAAAAGCCAAAGGAAGAAAAGAGAACCTTGATCACAGTTTTACCTATTTCAAATGACATAAAGTTATAAGGGAAAGAATACTATAAGCAAAGTCCCTCTGCACACACATACCCACAATGACCTTCTGAACTTCTCCTGGGACATGGGGATTTTAATCCATCTATATGAGACATTCATAAAGGACGTCTGATTACACTGCTAGACTCTATTAAATGGCTCTATAGGACTTCATAATATAATATGATGATTTTTATAAACTCATCAGACCCAGAAGCCTTCAAACCTGGTTGAGGCATGACCTTTAACCCTCACAAAGCATGCTCTGTCTCATACATTAATAGTGGCACAGAACTTACAGCATCACAGCCCTCTTCCTACATAGTTCATTGGGACACTTCAGCAAGAATGCCAAAACTTGTGTCCAAGAATAGAACGAATCATGCTATTTCTAATATCAAAATCAGGTTACCCTTAAAACTCTCCCGAAAGCATGAAGAGATACTGAAGGGCCAGGTGAGGACAAGGGAGGAAGCCGCTCACCCTCCCAAGTGTCCCTCCGCCAGCAGCTGGACATCACTGCATCACTAAAATCCAAGGTGATGCCCGCAGCCCGAGTCTGAGGATGCAGTGAGCTATGACGCCACTGCACTCTGCTCAGGGCATAGGGCGGGACTCTGCCTTAGCCAAAAAAAAAAAAAAAGCCAAGGAAATAGAAAAAAAATAAAAAATAAGCAAGGAAATAAAAAATAATAATAAAAAAAAATAGGCTGGGCACCCATAGCTCAGTGTTTATAGAGTGCTGGCCACATGCTCCGGGGCTGGTAGGTTCGAGTCCAGCCTGGACCTGCCAAGCGAAAAAACAAAAAAACATAGCCGGGTGCACCTGTAGTCCCCACTACTTGGGAGGCTGAGGCAGGAGAAATCACTTGAGCCCAAGAGTTGGGGTTGCTGTGAGCTATGATGCCACAGCACTCTACCAGGAGTGACAAAGTGAGACTCTGTCTCAAAAACAAATAAAAAATTTGTCAAGAGGGTAGATCTTATGTTAAGTGTTCTTATCATAACATTTTTAAAATGTTTTAATGTGTTTTAAAGAAATATTTTCTCTAAAAGACTGTGGCCATTGACATAGCAGCATAAACACCCACCACCCTCCAAGTCTCCAGGACACACGCTGGAACTTCTTGATCCGGCATCTGTCCTCACCGCACCATGGCAGGCGATATTATCAAGTCGAGCTCACAAATAGAAACACTGAAGCTCACAGGTCTTATGTGACTTGCTGGAGGTCACAAAGCGGAAGCCTGGATTCCACCTCTGATGCCCATGGCTCAGAGCCTCAAACCTCTTTGCTCTACTCCACAAGAGGGGCCTTGCCCATTCTGCAACCCAGAGCTGGGGCCAAGCAGGACTGTCACACATGGATGCTCCCGTGTAACTCAGGGCAGTTAAGAACAGAGGAGGAAAGAGAGACGCCTCAACCACAAGTGTCCACAGCAGCCGCACGGGGACAGCTGGCCTGCTACCAGCATTTTTTCAACCTTGTTCAAGGAGGAGACTTGGCAACACATACCTAACCCAGAAGGTTTCCAAGGCTCGGTGTCCCCCCGTATGAAGACCCCTAAGTCTCACACTGCTAGGGGCTTCTCCACTAGCCTCTCAGACAGAAGGCCCCTGAGCAGCCCAGAGGGCCCCTGCCCTCCATGGCCCAGAAGGCGAGCTTTGCTTACACCTCAGCTCTCACTGCCACAGCCTGGAAGGCCCAGGCTTTGCTATGTGGAGGGAACATTACTGTCACAAAACCACAGGACCCACACCGACACACACCCCAACACCACTACACAGCACAGACCCAACAGCCTGCTTTACTACACAGTGTGCTGAACTCCCATCCTTGGAGAACATTCTTGGGGGGGGAGGGGGAGTGGCAAAAAAACCCAAAACTCAATGACAAAAGCATCCAGTGGCCAACTCCATGGCTGAATAATGACTTTGTTGTTGTTGTTTCCACCAAACACACACACCTAACACTGCTCACACTCCTAGGGAGACCTTCTTTCAGTTTCTCGGTGCAAAGTCTTCGAAAAACAAGCACAGATCTGGCTGTACAGCCACTGCTCTGCTTCATTCTACAGAAAAGAATTCCCTTCCATCACACACTTCTCATGAATCTCAGAACGCGATTTTATCTCTTAAATATTTGAAGAGCTGATTTATTTTCATAAAAAAAGACAATCTCAAAGTCAAGAGTTCACCTGGCATCAAAGCAACATTCTTTCCTTTTTCTGCCCCTCTCCTGGTGTTTTGTTTTGTTTTTTTCCTACAGTTCACCCAACTGTATACGGAATACGGGTTCCTTTTCTCTTTTTTTTTTTTAGGGGGATGCATAATATTCTTCAACAAGTAGTTTTCTTACTCTTTCTCTACAAACCCCTCTTTTTTCTCTGTAACAAAACCCCCGGTGGGCACTGCTATAGTCTGATGTCCCTCGCTCTTACTCCTAAGAGTCCAGGCTGGCTTGGGACACCACAGCCCACCACAATTGGATTCCAGGGCCACTGGCCTTGAAGTTTACCTTTAGCAAGGATGCTGGAACCATTAAGTTTCCTTACCTGAGCTGCCCTGGGGAATCCGGCTCCCGGCCACCCAACCCCACCTTCCACAGTCAGTCGCCTGGCCCCCCCCACCTCTCACTGGGAATTATGTCATTCTTTCCAAGATATCTTAATTCATAAAATGCTACTTTTCCTTCCTGGCTCTTAAAGCAGTGGTAATTAAGTAATTTTTTATATGGTTTTGTACAATACTTCTTTAAACAACTTCCTCACCTGCGTTGCCACGAGACTAGGACCCCACCAATCTTGTTACCTGCAGCAAAGGTCAGGTGCCCGACACTAAATAAACGTCTGGGGAGTGAAGAGGGAGTGACAAGCGAAGCTCCCTTCAGCCTCAGAAAGAGCCTTTGACTAAAAGGCAACCCAAGCCAGTTTGCCAAATAATTTCTTTTCTTTTCCTGCTGGATACTGGAATCAATAATATTAGATGGGAAAAGTGAACTTATCAGCGCATTCCTTAAGTACTTAAGGGAGGAGAAGTTCGAATGGACAAGGCCCAGTACTTCTTAAACTGGAAAGGAAAAGATGAGAAAAACAGTTTGCTTCTATAAGGAAAAGCAAAAATAGGCCACAGTCGCCCAAGAGAAACACAGAAGGAAATGCAGAGAGGTCCCATGACACACACACACACTCCCACCCAACCTATGCCCAAAGTGTGCTGCAGAACAGGCTGGTGCCTACAGCCACTTTCTCCAGACTTAGAGGGTCATGACTCCCCAACAAATCTAGGTACTTCTACAACTCCTCAAAATCTAGATCTCACCTAACCAAACTCCCAATACTTGCACACAGAACTCTGGAGGGAAGGAGCAGGTGGGACATCAGTAATAACACTAAACCCTATTACTCCCTCTGTATTCCCTCTTTTAGTCAGGAGAAAAGCCTTCTACCCCTCAACCATTCCTGAAGAAAATCAATAAAAGTCTTACCCACCTTTACTTGTGTCATTAACAATTAAAAAAAAAAAAAATCAAGGAATGACTGAATGAGAACATCCATCCTCCCATCATTTGGGAACTGTAAGTGTTTTCTCATTTCACTTCTCTCAAGCACAAACCAAGTTCACTTTTAATCCTCCAGGAAAGGACCCTCTAGTCCCCCAGGGTAGGAAATTCTGACATTACCTCTGGGAATTCCTTTTGACTTTTGTACAGAGAAGGATACGAGGATCCCTGCAGGAATGGCTCATCATTACAGCAGACTACACATTTGACTCACTCACTCATAGGTCACTACCACATTGCAACCTGAGCGTGCATGTCCATTAAAGAGCCCACGTATTAGGAAGAGAAAAAATGCACCTGCCAGCACAGAACCGCAACTTCCTTCAGGCACACTCTTCTAACTTGGAAAAGTGTTACATCATCCTAATGATCAACCTACTTTTAAATGGCTGTCTCCAAGACTTTTTGCTTTGCCACATAGAGAATTCCAAGATCCCAAAATTTTACAAGGAGAAACTAAAAGTATGTGATGACAAAAGCACCCAGTGCCCAAATCTGTGGCTCAATAATCATTTTTGTTTGCGCCACACACATGCACTCAACACTACTCACTATTCACAAGGAAACCTTATTTTAACAGTGGAAAGTCTTTCAGAAGACTTGAGACTCCCTGAACTGCTATTCCTTGTTCTACAATAAAATAATTCCTTTTCATCACATATTTTTCATGAATCTGAGAATAAGGGTTCCTTTCCCTTTTTGGTTTTTTGAGAAAACCAAAAGTGAAACCAACAATTTTACTTTTTAAATATTTCAAAAGCTGAAAGATTTTCATTAAAAAAAAAAAAAAAGTCAATCCCCTGATTACACCTGAAACCCAAAGAATACATTCCAGCAAAGTTTTTTGTCAACCCATTCTTCCAAAAGTGTAAATTATATTGTTTTTCCTGCACCTTCTTTCTCTTTTCTGTACAGGTGGTTATTTGTAAGCCTGTAAGAAGATGTATTTCAAAACAACTTGTCCATATTAATCATGTGATAAAGTGGCAAACCGTTATCACAAAACTATCATTATTAAACATATATCAGACAGCTGTGACAAATAAAAGAATCTATAACACCTTCATTTAGTCTTGGTCTCCCTCTCACTCTCTCACACACACACATTATATTTGATATAATTTTTTATATCAAATATGTATCAGCCAAACCATAAATCAAGCAAACATGACTTGTTATATTTGGATGATGGGCACGAGAGATCTTTTTCCTATATTTTTCTATTTTTTTAATAAATATATATAATCTTACATTTGGAAGTTTTAAATGGAAGCTACAGCATGAAGAAATCTCCATAGACAAGCACCCCAAACACTACATCAATTTAAAGTAACTTGGTCGGCTACAATTTTGTAGCCAGAGGAGAGGACTGATGAACCTGTTGGCAGGAAATCTCAAGTTCAGGGATGTGAAGTCTAACAGGCCTCATTCTGCTTTACTGTATGTCCCCTCAATATCTCACCCATTCCAATCACGGAACTTTGCTCTGTCACCGACTAATAGCCTTTGGAGCAAGGAAAGATATCCTTGGTACCTTGCTTTGGAGAATAAAACCATCCTCCTCCAAATGTCACAAGGGGGTGATACCATCCCTTACACAGCATGTTAAAACTTGGCCACAGGCATCAGTGCCACCTCCCGGGGACCAGCAGATGCCTGGAGGGAAATGATGGGACCCAAAATTTTAGGACTTCTGGTTGTGCAGACGCCACCCCATATGCTGAGTTCACTGGAGTAATGCAGACAGAGCACAGTCGAAAGGGGAAAAGTTACTAGCAGACTGCAATCAGTGTCACGGCCACCCTGCGAGCGGGGAACAAACCCCCGGTGCCCCGCCTTTGTCTGCCGGGCCGCGGCTGGCGTCAGGCCGCCGACCTCGGGCTCCCAGGCTGGGCATCTGGCGACGCGCGGCGCACCCGGCCGGGCAGCGCACCCCGCTCCGGGCAGAGACTCCCCCTCGGCAGGGCCGAGGAGGCAACAATGAGCCGAGCGGCCGCCCGGGCTCCCTTCCTTCGCAGCGCCCCCCGGCGTCCTTCTCGCGGGGCCACCGCCCGGGCCCCGCCGCACGCCATCCCCGAGTCCCGGCGCCTCCCCCGGCGCGGCGCGGGGTGACCCGGGCCCCCAGCACGCCCGCCGCGCTCCCGCGCACGAGGGACCTCCAGCCCCACCGCCGCGTGCCGCCCCGCCGACCGCCCACGGGGAGGGTCCCCCAGGGCCGGGGTCGAGCCCGGCCGCAGCCGCGCAGCCTCCCCCCGGGCAGCCCGTCTCCCCGCGCCCCTCGTCTTTGTGTGCAAAGTAAGTGCGGGAGGCGAACCCACCTCGGCGCGCACAAAGGCGTGCGGCTCCTTCCGTCTGGCTCCCGGCGCCCGCGGCGGCCCCGGCGGCCTGACTGCCCGGCGGCGGCCCGAGGCGGCGCGAAGACAGCTCCGGAGGCGGCCAGGCCCGCAAGCCAGTCCGGCTCAGGGTGGCTCTAGCACCCCGCGGCCCCGCGCGTCCGAATTAACCGGCGGGGCGGGGCGAGGACGGAGAGTCCCCGCCCACGACACGCCCATCGCGTCGCGCCCTCGCCTTCCTTCCGCCCGGCTCTCCCGCGTGCTCCGCGGTGCCCCCGAAGGAGGACCGCGCCTGGAACGCCGGGGTCGGCCCCAGGAGGGAGTGGCGGGGCGGTGGGGGCGGCCTTGTGTTGCGTGGCCTGGTCGGCAACCCCCTGGTTGGCCTCCGGCCTCTCACCTTCTAGGGGACTCTCGGAAGGGAAGTGGGAATGTTTGCAGAAAGTCTCCAGGTGAGAGAGGAAGTGGCACGGCGCCAGGTGCGCGTTCACAGCCAGGTGCGCGCGTGCTCCCGTCGCACTCTGCGCTTTACTGTCTCATTCTGCTTTCTCAGCCCTCTTCCCCCTCTCCCTTTTTCTCTTTCTCGCATTCTCTTACTCTCTTTCTCTCTCATCCTCTTCAACTCTCACTCGCTCGCACACATTCCCTCTCTCATTCATTTTCTTACATCCTCTTTCCCCCTTTCTGTTTCACATTCTCTCTCTTTCACTCTCCTTTGCCTGGTATCTGTGCTCTATTTATCCCCACTCCACACTTGTGATGCTCAAAGAGCCTGAGCGCTTGAAAGAAAACGCAAAAGGAATCAGGCAAGAAAAAGAAACAGATTTGTTGTAATTGGACAGATTTACTGTCAAGCCAGGAAGGACTCAATACCCAGTGACCTAGAAATTTACTCATATTCCACTTACTCCCTCATCAAAGTGGAAGAAGAGATTCAAATTTGTGCTCAAGAAAGAGTTTATTTTACCTCTTTCTCTCTCTGCCTTTCATTTTCTTCAGCTCTTTTACAGCAGGTTGCTTCTCTGGCCAACCCTACAGCTCTAAGATTGCCATCTACCTGAATCACAGCCAGTACAAAACCAGGATCTGAAACAGTATCTTCTTCAGAGCAACAAAAAGGACAACAGGTTCCTGGATTTTAGATCAAAAGCGTTTTCATTGTCTTGGCAACAGATGATTAAGTGTTTATTGGGAAACTTCTCTGATTAAAACAGCTTGGGCCGTAGTCATATAGTCAACTATGGATTTTTGTAAACAAAGTACTTATTCTGAAGATACCCATCACAGTCCCATGGCTGTTTAAGGACCTGGTCATCTCTATGTCCCTGAAGGCCACTGAGAGGTGGAGTCGTCTGCCACAGATATAGAAAAAGAAGCTCCTTCCCAACCCAGGAAGCTGAAATGTGTGAGCTTACCCATGATGTCTCCTGTGATTCTTCCCTAACTCCCCATCTTTGTGTTGTGTTCTTGATAATGTCTCTAGCAGCCACCAAACCAGAACCAAGGAAGCATCAAATTTATAATTCCCCCTATATCCCCCCACACACACCCAGGGGCTCTGCCCAGCCAGAGTGCTACATTTGCTAAATGGTCCTGCCTTGTGACGTGATGATGAAGACTGGATGGCAGACTGACAGTATCAACTTATTAGAATCTCCACTTGAGGCCTTCACCCCACCTCCCACCGCCAGGAGCTCATCTCTTTTCTAAGACTCAGACTTCTTTGTAAAGCCTTCCCTGACCTGCTCACTGAATGGATCTTTTCTACCCCTCCTGTACCCAGCATGGTGCTATCATCATTGCACTGTATTGTAAATAGGTGCCCCTTTGAGCAGAGTTAGTGCTGGACATGTATCTTTACAACCCCATACCTCACATAGTATCTGGCATATAAGAACTGCTATGGACTGAATTGTATTACCCCATCCCCACCGCCAGCAATTCATATATTGAAGCTCCAACCCCCAATGTTTTGAAGACTGGATCTGTAGGGAGGTAATTAAGGCTAAATGATCCCATAAGAGTCAGCCCCTAATCCCACAGGTCTGATGACCTTATCCAAAGAGGAAGAAACACCCCAAATCTCTATCTCTCTGAATACACACAGAGAAGAGGCCAGGTAAGGACACATCAGGAAGGTGGCTGTCTACAAGCCAGAAGGTGAGGCCTCACCAGAAACCACCTTGCTGTGGCACTTTGATCTGGGACTCCAGAACTATGAGAAAATGTCCTGTTTAAGCCACCCAGCCTGTGGCATTCTGTTGTGGCCACCCCAGCAGATTAATAGAAGCAGCATGCGTTGGATTCTAGATTCTAACTCTAGTAAAGTGCCAACCCACCAGAGACCCTGGCTTGTCCCCACCTAGACAAACATCTGTGATATCAAGCCACGGGTAGAGAGTACGTGGTAAGTGACCACACCATCTTTCCCTTGGCCTCTGGATGAAATGGAAACATGGCTTGTTCCATAGCCTGGAGACAAAAGCCCGCAGGCTCCAAATCATGACCCTACCCCTGTACCCGTACCACAATTTCTTTTAATCCAAAAACAAGTAAGTAGAGAGCAAATATTTACTTTGAATTTCTCAATTCTAAGCTTTATTAAACATCAGGAGGCCAAGACCAATTCTTTAAATCCAGTCTTTGAGGCAATTTCCCTAGGGGACTTTAGGGGGATTTTGATACAGGTAAGATCAAGTATCCAATTTTGTTTGGGGCCTCTGGAGCCATGTGGGTGGACCCTGGAAATAAGAACTTAACGGTTATGGACAAGGTGATATTTATATTGTGTCCATAACAGCTACCACAGCATTTCAGGTCGCAGCTGGCTTTCCCAGGGCTACACCAGGCAAAACCAGACGCTTGGCCTGAGATCCTGTAGATTCCACATTTTGAATATGGACAGGACACTGTGAAAGGTCAGGGCACCTGGTGGCCCAGGACTCTGCTGGGCTATGCTGAAGTGTTTACTCCTGGGTTGACAAAGTTTATCAGGTGGCCTGGAGAACCTTTACTGATTTCCTTCCTCAAAATATAATACAAAAAAAAAAAAAAAATACTCCTCTGAATGGTATTTGAGTCATTTAACCCATCATTGGTGAGAGATTCTCCAATCTCACATTACTGGGAAACCTACATCATAATTTTCCATCTTAGCCTGCTGACCCACAGGTTCACTCAGATACTCAGCTTTGACCTCATCCTTTTCCTTTGACATCTGGGGGTCTTTAAGTTCATTCCGAAGGAGAATTGAAGAAAGCCGAAAAGAACATTTGGGGACATAAAACAGAGCAAAGAATCAATTCGGAATAAGATACATTGGTTTATATCTTCCACTGTGGTCATTTTCCCTATGCGTAATCTTGAAATTGTTACTTTGAGCCCTAAGCATCATCTTGAAGAGCTCCAAAGAGATCAGAAAAGCTTGGCAGTGCCGTAGAGGAGAGAAATTGGTTCTTATGGGTAAACTCTTTTATATAGTAAATTTTGCACAGAGTATAGGGGTATTTGAATAGGTCATAATACATTCAAAAAGACATAAAGTTTTAATTTTAAAATTGTATTTTTAAAGCCATGTCATTTAATATCTATTATCCATGATCTATTATGGTATAACAAATCAATCTCAACACTGGCCTAAAGAGTGTATGATTTACTCACAATACAGTGGAGCTGGCAGTTGGGACAAGTTTCCAAGGGGATATCTTATTTCCATGCCTTGTGGTGTTAGCCGAGCTCTGCCTTGCATTTTTTAGTCAGTTCAGAGGTTGGCCAGGGACTGACTTGTCCTAGGTGGCCTCAATGTTCAAAAGTTAACTGCAGCTATCAGCCTGGGTATCTCAGATCCCCTTCCCACACAGCAGCTGGGTCCACAACGGTGAAAAGAAGGGGTGAGGTTCTAGCTTCAAGGTCATTCTGCTGCATTCTATCATTCCAAAACATCACAAAGCCAGCCCTGATCCAACATTGGGAAAATAGATTCCATCCCTTGATGGTAGGTCACATGGCAAAGGGACCTGAATATAATCCTAGGAGAGGAGGAACTGCTGTGGCCCCCTTGGCAAATTATCTTCCCCTGAATCAGACATGAGGAACTTACAGTGGAGGGTAACAGCGACAGGTGCTCATACAGGCTCAAGGGAAATCTTTCTGATTATAACCAAAACAAAAGCCCTTTACTGTTGAACGTACTACCCATAAGAACTGATTTGATAAACCGGTGTGAGCCTCATGTCCTGAATTGATAGGTCAAAGAAAATAAGTAATTTCTCCTTATTTGTTTTTGTTTAAAATAAGAATGGGGAGAGGGAGAAGAGCAGTAAAGGCTTTGGGCTGGCGTGATGGCTCACACCTGTCATCCTGGCACTCTGGGAGACCAAGGCATATGGATTGCTTGAGCTCAGGAGTTTGAGACCAGCCTAAGCAAGAGCAAAACCCCATCTCTACTAAAAATACAAAAACTAGCTGGGTGGTGTGGCAGGTGCCTATAGTCCCAGCTACTCAGGAGGCTGAGGCAAGAGGATCACTCAAGCCCAAGAGTTTGGGGTTGCTGTGAAATATGACAAGCATAGCACTATACCCAGAGTGAGATTGTGCAGGGCAACAGAGTGAGACTCTGTCAAGAAAGAAAGAGAAAGAGAGGGAAGGCGGGGAAGGGGAGAAAAAGAAAAAAAGGAAAAGAGGAAGAAAGAAAAAAGAAAAGTAGAAAGAAAGAAGGAAAGGCTTTAGGACTCTAATGGAACTAAGATTGGCCAGGTCCTAAATCAGTGTCGGAGACATGCAGCTCTGCTCAACAGCTTACCCCTGACTTGGTGGCTTTACACAACCCTCATGTATTAGCTCATCATTTTGTTAATCCAGGTGTGGCACGGCTGGGTTCCCTGCTGAAGCCCTTCCAAAGCCAAAATCAAGATCTTGGTGGGGTTCATGGTTCATCTTATCTGCAGCTTGAAGTGAAGTCCTCT
>CAUYPK010135072.1:0-15079 GCA_963574355.1 Loris lydekkerianus
GAAGAGCATGTTAAATCCTATGTACTCCATTTTGATATGGGGACAATTAATGACAATTAATGACATGGTGAGGGTGGGGGACGGGGAGAGCAGAGAGAGAAAGAAGGAGGGAGGGGTGGGGGAAAGGAAGAGCAGAGAGAGAGATGGAGGTAGGTAGGTGAGGTCTTGGTGTGTGCCACACCTTTTGGGGGCAAGACATGATTGTAAGAGGGACTTTACCTAACAAATGCAATCAGCATAACCTGGTTTCTTGCACCCTCAATGAATCCCCAACAATTAAAAAAAAAAAAAAAATTCTTACTACATTTGTGGATTTATCCATACTTCTTCTGTTAATTTTTGAAAATATTTGAGGCATTATTATTATTATTATTGCAGTTTTTGGCCAGGGCTGGGTTTGAACCCGCCACTTCTGGCGTATGGGGTTGGAGCTCTACTCCTTTGAGAGCAAGGCAAGATTATTATCAGACAACTAGCAAATAAAAGAAACTGAGGCCATCAAGGAGAATACCCTGGAGAGCCTTAAAGCAGAGGTTGAGGACATAAAATGATAATCATAAGTCTTTAAAATTGCTCAAAATGCATTCATATACTTTTCTTAACCAAACTAAGATCAGAATATTGCCCCCATCACAGGCTACTTATGACTGAATCAGGTCTGAGAAATGAGTTTCTTGAATCATTGCCCAGGCCCGTTCTTCACCTCTGCTTTTCGTGCACTCTGATCCAGGCATTCTGGTTTTCTTACTTTGTCCTAAACTTGACAAAGGCATCCAGTCTCGGGTCCTCTATTTAGTACTCCCTTTACCTAGCAGGTGGCTCTCTGTTCATATGTTGCCTCTTCAGAGGGTCTTCTCTGAGCATTCTGATCACTCTCTATTCCCTTAGCCTGTTTTATTATTCTTGAGAGCACTTAACACTATCTGTTATGTGTTAACACCAGTTGTCTATTGGGACATTTAATTATCATCGCTCTTCCCTCTGCCATATAAGTTCCAAGACACCAAGACACCAGGGTGTTTATCAAATTTGCTGCAATAGTTCCAATGTAACTGCTGAATATAACAAGTGCTACATAATTTTTGGCTAAATAAATGAATGAATTAGCAAGTGAATGAATCTATTCTAAAAACAAATTTGTTGATTGATCAAACATAGTTTGATCAATCAAGAAATACATGTAAAAATTTCCTGGGTGCAAGAAATTCTTTCAGTATGATAAAGATGTATAAGGAAGAATAAAACAAGATTATTAACTTCCTGTACAATCCAGTGGTGGACAGAAGATGCATATATGCAAATGACATGATCTAAAAGTGATATGAAAGATGATAATACAGATAATTACATGATCAGGGACAATTAATAGCCAGATATACTATTTAAACATTAAGTCCCGTGAAGTCAGCATAAGGAAGTGTCACTGAATTCTTAGTATTACAGAGAACAAAAGTTAAGAAAGAGTATGAGGGCTCAGCACCCGTAGCACAGTGGTTACAGTGCTGGCCACATGCACCGAGGCTAGCGGATTCGAACCTGGCCCAGGCCAGCTCAAAACGACAACTGCAACAACAAAAATAGCCAGGGATTGTGGTGGGTGCTGTAGTCCAGCTACTTGGGAGGCTGAGGCAAGAGAATTGCTTAAGCCCAAGAGTTTGAGGTTGCTGTGACCTGTGATGCCACAGCACTCTATTGAGGGTGACATAGTGTGACTCTGTCTCAAAAAAAAAAAAAAAAAATTACTCCAAACACCTTCTTTTTCCAAATTTCTGGCCAGATGTACTTTTCTAGCTTACTTAGTTTCACTTTCCATCTTTCCTTCAAAGCACAGGAAAAAGAAGATCACAAAGGAAAGAGTATGAGCTGATTGATTGTTTAAGGATTGCCTTTTCTGTTAAAGGAAGAAAGAAAAAAGAAAGTAGAAATTTGTGGTTATCAGTAAGAGAGATTATCAGGACCTAATTTGTTCCCTCAACCAGACTCAGGCAGAGACTGTATTACATTAATAACTCATCCCCAAGTAGTTAGAAAGTATATCTGTGTCTGTGATACATCTATGTATTTCCTTATCTAGGCATCTTATAGCCACAGTACTTTATACAATGAATTATAAATACAATATAACTTCTACAGTTGACCACCTTCCTACACTGACCACCTTCTTAAGTTGACCTAATTTTCACTGGCTGGTCAGCCACCATGTGTACATATCAATACAGTAAGTCTAATTCCTTATGTTGACCACCTGTGTATGTTGACCAGTTTGGTACAGTCCATTGGGTGGTGAACTTACAGAGGTTCTACCATACAAGAGTAGGCCAGTATATTTATGTGTCAAAATGTTACTTTGTATTTTCTGCTCCATCTTTTCTTTGGCTGAGAGGCAGAGACTATGGGTTAGTGAATGTGCTTAAGAGATCACTTTCCCCTGACAAACTAAGAGTGGAATTTTTTTTCATTTTAATTTTGTCTCCTTCTCTTGCTTAGCATGGAGATGTCTACCTCCTGGTTTTCAATATATGATAGAGAATTTCCACACTTGAAATTCAAGGTTATATAGTGCAGAAAAAAATTCAAGAAAAAATATTTTATATTGGGTTTTCAGAGACATGGTGGGTATTAAGGAAATTTATTTTGCTTCTTATCACTACTTGGTCTGTATCACTTTTGACTAGATTTGCAGTTCCCAGAAAAATAATGATTGTTAAATATTTCACACCTTAAAATTCTACCCATACATGTTTTATTCTAAAATAAATTCATAATAAGAATTTCCTCATTAATTTCAGTAAACTTGCTTGCTTAAAATATTTGAGTTGGTTGAGTCTGAATTATATATTGGTGTTAAGATGAAATTTTCTTTAAAATCTGTAAGCAGTGAAAACACCGCACTTCTTCTTCCTCTAAATTGACCATAAAACCCTCTTGGTTTTTATTTTATTTTTCATCTGACTTAAGAACTTATCTGGAACTGTGAGGACTGCTGGTTTGTTAGGGAAAAAAACAGATGCTTACTTAGTGTCCTTTCCTATGTGTATTATTAATAACTGTAGTCTTCCTGTGAAAGCTCCTCTTAGTTCTTATGTTCATTTACATAGCAGTGCCTTGCAATTTCATACCTTTGTTTCAGACGTCTGTCTTGAGACTTAAACTTACTTTTTCAAATTCCTACTCACCATGCCCATTGGGTTACTCCACAGGTGCCTCAAGTGTCTCAAACTGAATCCATCTGTTGGGTTTCAAGGACGCTGACAGCATCCTGAGATGTCAGGGTTTCATGCAGCCTCTTGGGTCCTTGTTGTTTGGAGTGTTCCTGACCAGACAACCCAAAGTATGGCAAGCGTGAAACAAAAGTTTATTGAGGAAGAGAATGATAGGTTTACAGAGTAAGAAAGTTTACAGGATAAAGTAGGCAGGATACATTAGCCATACACAGGCAACAGGGCTCCATTGCCAAGGCAAGTAGGCAAAAGGCCTTGAACATGGCCAGGTTCTCTTTTCTGTTCCCTAAGTTGGGCCTACCTCATGGTTCAAAGGTCACCTTGGAACCATTCTTACAGCACATGCAGATTCCCATGAGCTTCTCTGGGGGCCCACAGGGGAATGTGGCCCACATGATAATTAGTCTTAAGGCAGGTCTAGGTCATCTTTAGACTCTACTGTACCTGTTGCTAGGCTAGAGAGTCTTCCACATTGTTTTGTAGTTGGCAAGCTAAATTTTGATTGGTAGATTGGTAGGGTGGTCTATCCCTCCTCCCCAGGTGTGAGTTAATCGCTTGGGTCAAAATGAAGGTGGGTGACACCAAGATGGCAGCCTGGGGGCTCCGCCCTTGTCCTCTTCTCCCAGGAGAGCTGCACCTAACTACCTACCTACCACACCCACTTCCCATTAGACCTGCTGTCTCTGTACTCAAACTGTTTTCTATTCTCATTAATGCCACAGGCAAGCACTTGCGACACAGCTGGAAAAATGGGGCTTTTCTTAACTTGGATCCCTTCCCTTCATCCTCACTCTTGGCTTCACAGCTTACCTGCTCTATTACCATATTGCTCTGCAACTTAACCATTTTTTACTTCAGTTTCCTCATTTGTAAAATGGAGATAGAAATAGGTTTTATCTTGTAGGATTTTTGGAGTATTCAGTGAATTAATACATGTTAATGGTTCAAAAGAGTATCTAGAACAGAGCAAGGGTTACAATATGTTAATGATATTTTGACTTCTACTGACATACCTAAATTCAGGTCTGATCATCTGCTGTCTAGATTATAATCAGCTATTAAAACTTTTCTTCTGTCATCTTTATTTGTTCCTCTCAAATCTGACTTCAATAGTGCCTTCAGAGTACTCTATCTAAATCATAGACTGGACCCTTTGGCCATCCTGCTTCAAATCCTCTGGTAGATTTTCTGGGGCTCAGAAACTGATATCCCAAAATATGACACTTTTTATTCTCTCTCACATAACCCGTTTTGTGACCATAACCATAACCTGTTTTGCTGGGATGGTATATAAGCTTCTGAATCCTTTTGGGGAATATGGGTAATTACTCTGTTTTTCTCTGTTCACATGCTAATCAATTTGTATGCTTTCCTCCAATTAATCTGCCTTTTGTGAATTGATTTTTTAGTGAACCTTCAGAGGGCAAAGGGGAGATTTCTCCCTTGGCTCCCTACAGTTTCTTAATAAATAGTTCCTGAAAGAATCAAAGAGCAGATACATAAAAATATCTCATATATTTGTAGCAGGGTTTCAATGAATGGTTTTAAAATTATGAATAAATAAATAAAATAATTGGAACATTATTTATATTGTCAATACAATTGCTTATACACTTTCAAGTTTATCACTCCATCTTACTAATTGCCATGACTATGTAATCAATCATTTTATTTACATAATGTCAAAAGTTCGAGATCCAGACTTACAGTACTGGTCTTTCTTGGACCTCTTTGTCTTTTGTGATTTCTCACCTGGCTTATGATTATTTTCTTACTTTGAAGACTTTGTTTTTAATTACTCCAAACACCTTCTTTTTCCAAATTTCTGGCCAGATGTACTTTTCTAGCTTACTTAGTTTCACTTTCCATCTTTCCTTCAAAGCACAGGAAAAAGAAGATCACGTAATACTGCTGTGGTCTTGCCTGCAAGCACAACATGGTTTATTCTTCATTGGGTTCTGATCTATTCCAGATACACCTTTCCTATTTGGTTCAACTACTTATCCACCTGAATATGCATTCTCATATTCCCAAGAAAATAACAGTAGTGACATCCAAGGCTACTTGTCTCCTAAACTGCAAGAAAGCCTAATGTGGGTGTCCCCTGCCTGTCGGTGCCCTTCCTCTTTTACATTTCCCAACCTCATAATGTAACCCAGGTGAAGACTTCCTCCCAGCTATCTGCTTAAAATATTTCTTTCTGAGATGAATAAATGATATATGGTACTAACCTCACTCAGGATATTTCCATTTCAGTTGGAAATTCCTGCGAGCTGAAATGCTGTCCAGGGCCAAATAAATATTCTCTGGGTAGAATTTAAGGCACAAATATCAGAAGACATCTTGGCACTTGAAGCTCTTCTTGGAACTTTCAAATCATGATGTATATTTGTAAAGCTGGCCCACATTTTTCTCCATTATGAAGTCCTAAAGCTTATAGACTATTAATTCTTATTGTATATATTTAGGGTATACAACATAATGTTTTGAAATATGCATATGGTGTGGAGTGGTTGAATTATGCTAATTAACAATGCCTTACCTCACATATGTATCATTTATTTGTGGTGAGAACACTCGAAATCTCTTAGCAATTTTCAAGCATACAGTACATTGTTATTAACTATAGTCACTATGCTGTAAAATAGACCTATTTATTTATTCCTCCTATTTAACTTAAATTACGTATGCTTTGATCAACATCTCCCTACCTGCCCTACCCCCAATCCCTCACATACCTGGTAATCACCGTTCTGGTCTCTACTTGCTTAAGTTCAACTCATTTAGATTATACACATATGTGAGATCATGCAGTATTTGTCTTTCTGTGCCTGACTTATTCTACTTGTGAAATAAAATTTATAGGAAGCTGTTGGTTTAGACTGAGCTCCCACACTAGGTTCACTAGGCTAATAGATTGAACCAAAATGGTGTTACTTGTGCACAAGTTTTATATCATCAAACTAAGTTTCTGATCTTCCAGGAAATCAGGGCAGGAAGAGAAATAATAGGTAGACCCTAAACTGGCCAGTTTTAGCCAGCATGGTGAGGAAGTCCCCTCTGCTGTAATCTTTATATAACTTTGAAATGACTGACCAATTAGCTTCTTGTTTTCAGTTTCTGTTTTCTTCAGCACTTTTCTGTCCATAAAGCAAACCTCCTTTGCTCAGCTAATATAAACATTTGATTCTATGTTACAGAATGAGGTGCTACCTGATTCTGGAATTACAAATATAGGCCAGTTAAGATCTTTAAACTAAATTTGTTATAATTTCGTCTGTTGGCGAACATAATGTCCTCCAGATTCACCTGTATTGTCACAAATGACAATTTCTTTTTAAAGGCTCAGTAATATTTCATTGTGTATCTATACCATATTTTCTTTGTCCACTCATTCATTGATGGACTTGACAAAGTACTTGACACTTTGCTATACTTTGCTCATTCATTGACAACTTTGGTTGATTCCTTGTCTTGGCTATTATGAATAGTGCTGCACTAAACATTAGAGTCCAGATATCTCTCTGACATACTGAATTTATTTTCTTTGGATAGATATGTAGCAGTGGGATTGCTGGATCATGCTGTTGTTCCATTTTTAATTTTTTTAAAAGATCCTCCATACTGTTTTCCATAGTAGCTCTACTAATTTACATCCCCACCAACAGTGTATAAGGGTTCTATTTCTTCCACATCACCACAAACACTAGTTATCTTTCATCTTTTTGGTAATAGTCATTCAAACAAGATGCCAGGTGATATCTCACTGTGGTTTTCATTTGTATTTCCCCAATGATTAGTGAACTCAAGCATTTTTTTCATACATCTGTTGGTTATTTGTGTATCTCTTTTTGGGATATGTCTATTCAGACCTTTTGACAATTTTCAAATTGTTTTTCTTGTTATTGGGTTGTTTTCTTGCTATTGCATTGTTTGAGTTCCTTGTCTATTTCGGATATTAACCCTTTATCAGATATATTGCTTGCAACTATTTTTCCCCATTCCTTAGGTTGTCTTTTCACTTTATTTCTTCCTTTGCTGTGCAAGCCCTTTTTATTTTGATGTAATCCCATTGGGATCAAATGCAAACATTTATTGCCCAGACCAATGTCATCGTACTTTTCCTCTATTTTGTTTTGGTAGTTTTACAGTTTCAGGTCTTATGTCTTTTATCTATTTTGAGTTGATTTTTGTATATGGTGTGAGATAAAAGCGCAATGTTATTCTTTAGCATGTGGATATCCAGTCTTCCCAGCATCATTTACAAAGAGACTTTTACTCACTGTGTGTTCTTGGCAACTTTGTTAAAATCAATGGTCTGTAAATGACTGGATTTATATAATATCTGTCTCTTTATTCTATTCCATTGGACTATGTGTAGGTTTTTATGCCAGCACAATGCTAAAGTTTGCAAACTTTTAAAGAGCAGGGCTTAGATTCCATTATCTCCACAGTGTATCAAGAGCACAAAAAAGATGACCAGTGAATGAAGGAAAAGAAGAAAATATAGGATAAGATTAAGGGAAAAAAAAAACTTGCACCAAAAATGTGGAAGTGTCCTTTACATTAACATCCCACCCATCCAATTTATCTCACTGAACTGAATGTACACCCAACCCCAAAATATGTCTTGAATTGATTGATTTTTCTCTCATGTCTTTTCTTTCCTCTTATTTTTTTCAAATCCATCATCATTTCTTCACTCTACCACTCTACTACTCTACCTCCCAATTTGTCTCCCAAATTTTAATCCTCCTGCAATTCATTCTCCACACCGGTAATCAGTAAGTTAATTTTTAAAAATGGAAGTAAGATTGCATAATTTCCTTGCTTATCATTTTTCAAGGGTTCCCCACTGTACTTAGGATAAAAGACAAGCCCTGAACGTTGCCTTTGATGCTCTACAGCCCCTGTCCCTGCCTCTGCCTCTCCCTCCAGCCTCATCTTTTTTATTTTGTTTTGCTTTTATCTTTTTAATTAAGGTATAATCGAAAAAAAATTACCTATACTTACTTGCATATATTTGATGTTTTGATATACCTATACATTATGAAATGATTAAATCAAGCTAATTAACATATCCAGCATCTCACATACTTATTATTTTTTTGTGTGTGTGCTGAGAACATGTATGATCTGACCACGCAACCATTTCTGAGTACTCAAGACATTATTATTTATTATGGTCACCAGGCTGTACAATAGAGCTCTAGAGCTCATTTGTGGAATCTAACTAAAACGTAACACCTTTTGATCAATGCCTCCCCAATGACCTCCAGCCTCCTCTTGCACCATCTCCCATTGCTCACACCCAGCAGGCATGACTGACCTCCTTTTAGCCTGAAGCTTCATAGCACAGAATTAGGACTTTCATTCATGCTGTTCTCTCTGAAGCACTTTTTATTCCACTCACCGTTCAGTCTCCGGTCACTTAACACAGAGCACCCTTCCTCCTCACCCACGTAAAATAACCTTTCCTTCTCCTTTTTCTCATTCATCTCCCGATCTTTCCCCTCATAGTGGCAATCTCAAATTATGTTTATTTGCCTATTAGCTATTTGCATGTCTCCTAACTAGTCTGGATTATACTCTGTTCTGCATGACGTTTATCTCTCGACTGAGGCCCCTGGTGAGAGATGCTTTTGTGTGTCTCTTTCCATTTTAACACTTAACAAATTAATTTATTTTTCTGTTCTCCCCACTAAACTGTAAGCTATGCTGCTGGGATTTTGGACCATTTTCTATTTTTTTTAAAATTTAATATGCCACCAATTTTTTTGCAGATGGCAGTTACTCAATAAATGATGATGATAATTAAATTTTGCTAGTGTATATACCTTGGTAGCTGAATATCTGGTGTCCAGATGATTGAAAGAACACAGCATAGGAACCAATAAGATCCTAGAGGCTCAAATATGCATTTTAATTAAATGTAATATAGTTTATCTGTACATAGGAGATTGTTGGAGCTCAGAACACATCATTCTAAAATATCTCAAGAGACCAGAATTTGCTAACCCCAAATATACTTCTTTGGTATATTTTGAGCTGGTTACTCTGAGAAACTGCAAATATAGGAGTAGTGCTGGAAAACTGTCTTTCCAGAAAGAAATTTATACCCATAAATGAAATCTATGTTAGTGAAAGTATCTGTGTGAGAATGAGGGTTCTTCTCTGAGAGACTTCATCTGGAGAACAAGATATCTTTATTCATCATAATAGTTCTTCCCCTGATAATTTGTGTCACCATTTGACCCCCCAGAAGCCACATGCTCCTATTCCTTTTCTATAACTCAGAATGAGATATAAGATTCAATTATTTGACCCTTCTTCAAGTTGCATATTTTGTGGGACTTCCCCTTATGTTATATATGAAAATCGTTTTTATCTAGTTAATCTGCTTTATGTTAGTTTAATTTGTAGCCCCCCAACCCTAGAAGGGTAGGGGAAAGCCACTTTTCTCTCCCCTCCAGGGTGGCACACATTTGAATTTTAGAACAGTACCAATTTCATGTAAGTTCATGCTATTAAATAAAGTGAATTCTCTAAATGCAAAATCATCTGATTTAAATTTTATGCTTTTCTAACTCAATGTATATTAATTTATGTATCACTTTAAAAAATTACCCAAATCTCTCTGGTAAATTACCAAAACCTCTCTGATTCTATCCTGTGTCTCTGTGTTCTGGAACTATGGGTGTGTTGTTTATGTCAGTGAAAGGAAATTCAAGCAACAAAGTTACAAAGGTTATTAAGAACAGTTGAGTAAGATAAAAAGCCACCAACCCACACCAGAGAGAAAGAGAGAGAAGAAAATAAAGGAAGTTCAGTATCAGAATGATGTACTTTGGAGAGGAAGGAATTTGTGAATGTCTGATAAGAAGTGGCCATTTATTAGCTATTCAACCCTAGGCATGTTATTGAAAGTCTTCAAGTTTCCATTTTTTTTTCCTTGTGGATGAAAGGACTAAACACCACTAGAAATGCTTTTCTTGCTGTATGATTTCTTGGTTCTTATTTTCTATGCAATGATAGGAGGATGAGAAAGAATGTCTGAGAGAAAAGGATAGGAAAAGATAACTGTTAAAAAATGGAGAGATGGCTTGGCGCCATAATACAGTGGTTACAGCACCAGTCACATACACTGAGACTGGCGGGTTCGAACCTGGCCTGGGCCTGCTAAACAACAATGACAGTTGCAACAAAGCATTGTGGCAGGCTCCTGTAGTCCCAGCTACTTAGGAGGCTGAGGCAAGAGAATTGCTTAAGCCCAAGAGTTGGAGTTCGCTGTGAGCTGTGACACCACAGCATTCTATGGAGGGCAGTGACACCATAGCACTCTATTGAGGGCGACATAGTGATACTCTGTCTCAAAAAAGCAAAACAAACAAAAAAAAAAAAAGGAAAGATGCAAAAAAGAGGCATGGTTGCTGTTTGAGAAAGTAAGGATTTAGATCTTCAAGTCATTCTGCCTTTCCTGATTGAACAAATATTTATATAGTGCTAATACATACTTATGTAGCATTGACTATATCCCAGGCGTTCTAAAGGTCTTCACAAATATGAACTCCTTTGATACCTACCCAATAAGTGCTACTATTATTTGTATTTTATAACTGAGGAAACTGAGGCACAGTGAGGTTAAGGAACTTAACCCAGATCACGTAGCTAGTCAGGGCCCGAGCTGAATTTCCAACCCAAGTGCTCTGAATCCACAGTCTATGTTTTACTAAGGCTTGACTGTTAGACTTTACCATACATTTTCCTCAATGAAAACCTTCACATCAAAGACAAAAACTTATTGAACTGTAACAAAAATAATGAATCACTCCAGACATATTTAGGCTAACACATACCCTATTTGTTTCTGTGTAATTACACTTTTTCAAGAGCCTGCCACATTTGGTATCACTGTTTTCTTATGAACTCTTCAAGCAAGACTAATGCAAAATGGAGAGGATTGTTCTTTGTTCAGCTGCAAACCAGGTGGCACAAAGCACAGAGAAGAAGCCAGGCTCCAGAACATGTGCGCAAGGACAACTGACCTTCAGACACACTGGCATAATTAGCAATCATTTTCCTTCAAAAAGACTGCAAGGTTTTTTTTTTAAGATTTACATCCTATTTTCTTCCATTACTTTAATTAAAAAAACCCACTCAAATCACAAAACAAAAACCAAAATCACACAAAACCCCCCTTCCAAAAGCAGGACTACTAAAATAAAACAAAACGATTTGATTTTGTTATGAGGGAACATTTCAAGCTCAAGTGCTATGTTGAACTTGTACTGCAGGAGGCAGCATCACATTAATTTAAAAAAGCATGTTTTGTTTTGAATATGATTGTGATTGTCTCTCTAATCTAGCCTGGTTTCTATTCAGAAAGTAAATGAATTTTTGTGAAGAGGTAGAACCAATAATTGTCATGGTTTTACTTATCTACAATGAAGTCTTCCCCTCTCATCATTTCAGTTTATTGTTAAATTTAATTTCTTGTCCTCATAATATTTAAAGTTTAAGATCTTCATGTTGGAAAGAAGCTAGGAGATTCTTTCTCTTGATTTCATTGTCTCATTGTACAGATATGGAAATAAGACCAGAGTGGTTACATGGCATGCCCAAGACAGCCAGTGGCAGAGCCAAGAGAGGCTTCAGGCATTTCCATGACAGTTTCTGTGCCTTGCACATAATTCCAAGCTTAAATGTTTGCTCAATCTGTGGTTCCAGCCCCCTGGACCATCCTCTCTTTTCTCCTCCTCAATGGAACACACACCCTTTCCACCACATTATCTTTTGCTTTGTTTTCTTCCAGTCTAATTTATTTTTGAAGGAGATTAACATGTGTATCTGGGAAGTTAATGTGGATGTCCAGAGGGTAATTCAGATTTGCTAAACTTCAAGCAGTGACGTGTCTTGAGCCCTCCATCAGCAGTGCTTGGGGGGGATGCTCGCAGAGACAGAAGTCCCGCCCGCCGGCAGCAAGGGCTTCTCGGGGCGTTGCACGAGGTTGTCACTGTGTGTTAGGGCTTAGCTTTGTGCCTCTGGTTCTCCTGGCCTGCCTCTTTCCTCCCTTTCATCTGCTTTTTATATTTTATTTAAATATGCATGGGTTGGTATTAATGCTTTTGTTCTTTCTTAAGAACTAGTGTCTTAGGAAAGGGATATCTTCCTCTCCCTAAAGACTTAAAAATTCCTGCATTTGTTTTAAGAAAATAAAAATGTTACATTTCGCCCATCAAAGTTATTTCCTATACCTTAGCCTGTAGTAATCTCTAACCCAGAACATCTGTATTGACAGCTCTTCTGTTACGATGAGAACAGAAGAGCATTGGATTAAATTTAGCAGAGTTTAATCAAGCAAAGAATGATTTCTACAATCATCAGCCTCCAGAAGCAGAACAGCTTTAGACAACTTTGGCTGATGACATGGTTCGGCAGCATTTATGGAAGGGAAGTGAGGGGCACAGATGGCTCGAGTGGTTCTAGCTTGGTGTTCACCTCACTTGAGCACGGTCTGGTCAGCTGTCTGTCTGTGATGGACTCAAGGTCAGCTGTTGTGACTGGCTGAAACTCAGCTATGTTACAAGCGTTGTAAGTTAGGTTTTCCGTTAGTTTATATATTGTTAGGTTTCAGTTAGTCATTAAGGACTCACGTCCTTAAGCCAAATTTTCTTGAATAAGTCACTACATAATGTTCACCATCTGGCTTCTCCAACTTAACTGTAACCTAACCCAGGACATTTTCACATCTGTTCTTCTGTGGACTACAGGCATCTAGCCAGGGGATTAGCTAACTCAACCCCCCAACTCCTTTCCTAATCCTTTTTGCTGCTACATTAGAAAGGATTTTGTGGCTAATTTGATTTATCAGATTTCAGGATGTTGATTAGGCCACATTTACCAGAGGGGTGATATTTGCCAAAAAGACACCCATGGATGTGACCCTTTCTGGTCTCTTTCTTTCGGTTGGCTGGTAAGATGACCCAAGGTCAGTTGGGTACCTTTGTCACTTTACTATCTTCATTTAAAAAATTTAGGGTACCTGCCTGGTAATAAAATCTAGATTTTGGATTAGGTAGAAGGAGAGGTGACCTCTTATACCTTAGACCCAATTTTCAGGGTTCCACACTGGAGTTACAGGCACAAGCTGAGCCAATAATAACAGTGTCCTTTGATTTTCCCTTTGCATCTTTATTTATGTCTCTAAGAGATTCTTAAGTAGAGATAGTGTGCCTGATGCAAGGCAGGATTTGGGCATTTAGAGACTTTTTTTTTTTTTTAAAGACAATCCTAGCACTCTGGGAGGCCAAGGCAGGTGAGTAGCTTGAGCTCATGGGTTCAAGAACAGCCTGAGCAAGAAGTGAAACCCCATCTATACTAAAAATAGAAACAGAGGCAAGAAGATCGCTTGAGCCCAAGAGTTGGAAGTTGCTGTGAGCTATGATGCCAACGCCCTCTACCCAGGGCTACAGCTTGAGACTGTGTCTCAAAATAAACAAACAAACAAACAAACAAACAAAACCACAAGATCTCGCCGTTGCCCAGGCTAGAGTGGCATGACCATTGCTCACTGTAGCCTTGAACTCAAGCAATCCTCCCTCCTCAACCTTTTCAGTAGCCGGGTCTATAGGCATGAGCCCCCAAGATTGCCTAATTTTTCTTATTTTTGCAGAGATGGAGTTTTGCTATGTTGGCCAGGCTGGTCTTGAGCTCCTGGCTTTAAGTGATCCTCCTGCCTTGATCTCCCAAAGTGTTGGGATTACAGGCGTGAGCCTGGCTAGAGTACAGTAGCATCATTATAGCTCATTGCGACCTTAGCTCCTGTGTGCAAGTGGTTCTCTTGCTTCAACCTCCCGCGTAGCTGGGACTACAGTGTGAGCCACAATTTTGTCTGGTTAATTTTTTCTATTTTTTATTAATAGTAGAGATGGGGCTTTCTCTTGCTGAGGCTGGTCTCAAATTCCTGAGGTCAATTAAGCCTCCCACCTCGGACTCTCAGAGTGCTGGGATTACAGGCATGAGCTACCAAGTCTGGTCTTTTTATTTTTTTTCTTTTCAAGGAAGCACATGTTAAAAATTTACATTTTTAATGAGAGAGCCAGAAATATAGTAAATTTGGTTCAAAGGAGAATAGTAGAAAAATTTATTTATAGACGCTAAAAGAATAAAGAAGGCTAAATTAGGTACAAACTTAAGTCAGTGGGCTCTCGAGCAATTAAAGTACAATATTTGGCATTATCTTTTTTATCTGACATGAATCATTTGGATTTTTATATGTAAAACCTTGCCTAGACAAAATTTATTTTTATTACTATTTAAGAATAATTTGTATTATTATACATTTTCTGCAATTAACATCTGACCTCACAGAGTTGTAAAGTACCCAATCACCAATAGTAAGTCAATCACCAATAGTAAGTCAAATAAAAGTATATAATTTGGAGAATTAAATAGTTCTTGGATGTGTGTGTCAGACAAGATCCAGGATGACACTGAAGAAAAATGTAATCATCCCTTTGCCCATTTCCAAATTTGGGATATAATTTTTTTCATTTTAGTCCCAGTTTAAAATCATAAATAATTTCCAAAAATAATTATTGATCACTGAAAGCCTGACTTTATTATGTTTTTGGCCTGAGTCATTTACAGAGGTACAGCAAAAGTATAAATTAACATATACAATCCACTTTATAGTATGGTCAGCAACAACAGAGACTAGAATGCTAAACAATTAGGCCAGAAAATTAACTTTTCTCTGTAGATTTTATAAGGAATTGAGATTGCATTTTAAATAGGCTCTCTGTAGAGGTTTTGAAACATTTTATTAGCAAAATTTCAAGCATATCCAGAAGTAAAGA
>CAUYPK010135073.1:0-21739 GCA_963574355.1 Loris lydekkerianus
TTTTATAGAATTTTATGCCTGTTAGGAGAATGCCCTGGCACCCTAGTAGGGGAGGTAGGTCCAGATTTTAGTAGGTCTCTCCCGTGGTGTGTAGTGGGAGGGCCTTTGATTTCTGGCCGTTTGTCTGTGGGGTTCTTAATCTGATCTGATGGGGGAGGAGGGACTCCCGTCTGCTCGGTGATGGGTTTTGTACCTTTTGTTTGCATCCTTGTGGTCGCAGCTCTCCTCAGCGGGGTTGATGTACATTCTTCAACTTTCTCTCTTGATGCTGCTCAAATCCATCAGGTTACTTGCTAAATTTTCATCCCTTAACTCTCCTTCAGGACAGGAGCCTCTGTGGAAAGCTGGCTTCAGTCCGCCATCTTGTCTCTGCCCCCCCTTCTCTGACTTTTTGGATGAGGTTGGTAGGAATAAATTATTATCAGCCTTTCAATAAGTTACTGAAGATGGGGTCCATTTTTTTCAGGAGGATAGTGGCTTTTCTGCCATCCTATTTCGTAAGTAAAGGGAGGATTCAGAACCAAAGTACATTTGGACAAATTAACATATAACTAACGGATGTAAAATAGGATTAATTTCTAGGATGCAGTTATTGAAGAATGAGTGAGTCTAGAAGGACAGCGTCATGAATGTATGTGGAACACACAGGCATTTCTGCTCCAGATTGTCACACTTGGGCTCTGCTTTATCTCTTCTGTTTTCTGTTGCTGGGAACTTTCCTTAACACCATGTGTTCTTGTCTCTTCTGTACCTCCACTTCCATATGTCCTCATGGCCGCTACATTAGTCTCTGTTCTAACCTAAGGGCGGACATTAACAAGTGCACGGATGCAACTTGAATCCCGGTGAGTGCTGAGGGCTTGGCTGCTTTATAGAACATGAAATGCACAAAAGACAAATGTGGGAGAGACACCTAATGTTCAGAGTCTCTATTCTTTCCTTCATGGTGGTGTTTCTTCCACAAGGTGAACACATGTGCCTCACAGCACTTTCTTGAGGCAGAGGCAACTGGTGAAAACCATCCCTGACTGCTTTAGAATTGCTTTAACTGATCTATAATACCCTTTGGCTAATTGTAACATAAAATTTTCTTCTGGTGAAAAATTATGATATCATTAACATAATATGGATTGTTTGAGGGCACTTTATTGTACTATACACACTTGATTTGTTTCAGTGTGAACATGTGAAGCTCTGCAGTTACTCATGAGGAAAGCACTTAAGGAGACATCAGGGGTAGGTTGTGCAGGGTACTCTCTGGTGAACTTCTGCCACTGTCCAGTTCTGAGTACCCAGAGGGTTCCTGTGCTTACCAGGAGCAATCTCTGTGTTGACCAGGAATAGGTGCCTTTGTAAGTAACATCTAGTAAACTCACCCAACTCATCAAGTTGGACCTGTCTGAATCATTTTTTGGTCTCTCAATTCCATCTCAGTTTGAGGGGCAGATTTTATATATTGTCCTGGACTTTTCCCAAAACAGTCATTTCTGATGTCTTTGTGAGGTATTCTCTTGGATGATTTTCTTAATGCTCATTTCAATCACGTATCACACAGGAAAAGGGGAAAAGGGAAAACAACTTTGATTTGCCCCTGGTCTGATAGCTTTGTCCTTTTGATAAAACTTATTTTACTGAATTTAGAGAACTTAAAATGGTCCAGGAAGGGTCTAAAAGAAGACAAAATAAGAGAAATCTATGACAAAATATGTTTATAGACATTGAGTCAATTGCCATAAAGAAATTAAAGAAGAGCAGGAATGATGAACTCATGGTGCAATGATTCTAGTTGGTCAGCTAACAATGCATGAAATGCAAACATGAGTCAGCTAAAAGTGCATGGGATGGAAATATAAAATCCAAATTTTATTTTCTACCTTTGGTGAGGAAAAGGCAGTGATTCACTGGATCTCAAATGTCCAACTCACCTTACGTCTTACAGTCACAGTTTTAAAATACATGTATATATATTTATAGGGTAAATTATTATATTTTGATCCTTGTATACATCACGGAAAGGTTTGATCAACTAGTTATCACCTTAACAATAAATTTATGTGTATGAGAAGGTTAAAAATCTATTATTTCCCCATTATCTGTGGTCAGCATGCAATGCAATAGTTCACTAAAACTTATTCCTGTAGTCTAACTTAACTTTGTACACTTGGATCAGTATGTCCTCTTTACCTATCTCTGTACCAGATTCTGGTTACCTCCTTTTTACTCTAATTCTGTAAGATTAACTTTTTTATATTTCACATATAATTGAGATCATACATTATTTGTATTTCTCCATTTTTATGCATGTTGCTGAAAGTGACAAAATTTCTCAACACCCCCCTCCCCTTTTTAAAGCATTATAGAATTCCATCATGTATATGTATATATATATCACATTTTCTTTCCCATTCATCTGTTGATGGGCCTTTGTGTTGCTTTAATGTCTTGGCTATTGTGAGTAATAAACTGGTAAATACAGATATCTCTATGATATGCCAATATCAATCCCTTTGATTATATTCACAAAAATGAGGTGTAATAATAATTTTTAAGGCTCCCCTCTAATGCTACTTCTTTCATAAAATCTTTCTTGTTTCTCCTGCTAGTAACTATCAGGAGACTTCCTTAGACATGTCATCTTCTCTACTGCACTTATAACATGCCACCAGTTATGTAGTTTTCACTAAGTCATATTGCTTTGGTGAATTTCACAAGGACTTTGAATTCCTTGAACATGTGTGTTGCCTTCTTTTAATATTTTTGCAATCAAAAATCTATCATATAACTTTATGTATAATTGGTGTACAATGGGAATTTCTAGAAAGTTAATCTGAAAGGAGGTTGCTGGGGAAGCAGGTAATTAGACTTTGAAACAAAGAGTCTATCAGAAAAGGTTGACTGTAAATAGACTTCTGTGAAACATTAGAAAATGGTCCAGTGAGTAAGGCACCGACCCCATATACTGAGGGTGGTGGGTTTGGGCCCGGCCCCGGCCAAACTGCAACAAAAAATAGCCGGGCGTTGTGGTGGGTGCCTGTGGTCCAAGCTACTGGGTAGGCTGAGGCAAGAGAATCGTCTAAGCCCAGGAGCTGGAGGTTGCTGTGAGCTGTGATGGCACAGCACTCTACCAAGGGCAATAAAGTGAGACTCTGTCTCTACAAAAAAAAACAAAACAAAATAAAAAAAAAAAAACATATAAAAAGTAGAAAATGGTCAATCCAGGTGGTCATATCCCATCACACCAGCTGTAAGCTTTCCTCTATCTTCTTGCCTTTTTCTACCATTTTCTCAGCCCCTATACTAATCAAGAAGTCTAACAATTAGAGATACTTAATATTAAGCAATAAAAATAAACTCAAACCAAAGTTTTAACATCCCAAATAATGAAAAAGAAAATGAGGACATTAATTAGTCCACTGTCATTCACTCACATGACAGTGGAATCTAGGACACCATATGGATGTATTGAATGAGCTGATTTCCTGAATAAGAAAACTGAAGCATAACTTTTTGTGTAACTGTGGGAACACAAAAGTACAAAGAATATGTTTACTGTTGGAAATTGGCCCACGGGGATAAGAAGAGTCCATTTATTGGATATGCATTTACTTTTTATGACTAGTCATAATTAATTCTTTGTAGCAATTATTAATCTACATATTCCAAAATAGCTCTTCAGTACTTATTGTAGATACATATTATATATTATTACCTTTAGCAAAAGGGAACCAGAAACAAAACATTGACCACTTAAAGTTTGCTTTTGACATTGTCAGTATTTTCTTATTCTTCTGATATTCTCTACTTGCTGCCCTCGCTTTTTTCTTTTTCTGATTATTGCCATTATGCTAAACACAGCACTAATTATACAAAACATTAAGACTTAGTTCTTAAGCCTAATTAAGCAGAGAAATGTCATGTACATTTTTAAAGGATATTGGTTTAAAAAAAAAAAAAAAAAAGGATTCAATGAACACACGAGGAAGGAGAGAGTAGTGTATTTACCAATGATGAAATTTCAGCCTGTATTTGTACCTGTAATCTAATCATGGCATTCACTTATAGGGGGCAGCAGACAAGATTTTGAAATATTTGTTCAAGTTTAATGGCTTATTCATTGTCTTGAATAATTGGTTTCTTAAAGAAGTTTTTAAGCTGAGTCTTATTCGATCCTGACTACAACAAGGGATATGAGCCCCATAAGGATAAATAGGCCCTGTATGTTCTAAATGAGTACAATATTGACCTCTACTCTTTCCAGCAGTGTGGTAGAACAGAACTGTGGAGATGACTTATGAGGCAAGTCTACCACATTAATTTAGGTGACATACTCTTACTTTCACAAATAGCTTCAACATTCTCTGCCCACACAGCAAGTGCCTTCTTTTGAGTCAGCAGTAACATTTGCTCACTTCCACATATTTAAATAACCAGTTGATAAAAAGCATCATAGACAATTCATTTACAGATATTTTAAAAAAGGACAGACTTTGTGTTTGTGAAACTTCACATTTAGCACAAACCTTTCAGTAATTAATTTTAGTTAAAATACTGAGTTTTGGAACATTCTAATTAAAAATAAAAATATGCAAATAAAATCTCTATGTATAGTTGGGGGGGGGAGCAAAACATTGCTGAGAATATTAAAGCTATAGAACCAAAAAATAAACATTATGGCAAATTTCATTACATTTACAATGATATTGCTATGAATCAGTTTCAAATTCTAAGTTTTTATTTTATTTTAGTGGAAGAAATATCTATTTTTAAAGCATAGCACTCAAGGAGAGTCCTTTGAGTGCTGAATGGTAAACAGTGTATCTTATCTATGATCTATTTTCTTGATGTATTCCAGTAGCCTTGGAGAGCACAGTTCTCAATAAATATGACAACTCTGCATTTTAAAAATAATTTTCCAGGTTAAATATATCTCACCTTTTTACTTTATAATAGAATTACAAAAGTGTATTTGCACTTTGGATGAGAATAAATGGGGGTGACATCAGCAAGATGGTGGAAGTCTCAGGCTTCCTTCCCCCTCATACACACAGCTAGTTCCACTAGCAACTATTCACAACTAGAATATCCCTTTGAACACCTGGAAACTTGGAAACCAGCCAGAAAAACCCATGTGTTCACAGAACTAAATGAAATTCACATTAGAATATTAAAAAAGAACAATCTCACTATGACTACACTGCCTCTTTCCTTCTTTGAAATCAACACAAAGCCAGATGGAGAGGATTTTCCTGGACCTACAGTGTCTATAGGAGGCAGTCATCTTCTTAGAATTCTGAGATACTTCCTAGGAAGCCCACTCCAATCTCACCACATAAGAAACCCTAAAGAAAATGGCTTGACTAAAATGCTTGAGATCAGAAAGAAACAAAGTTAGGAGGCAAATGTTATAGTGACCAACACATAGATATTGGTAACACCTTTGTGCTCCTGCCAGATGTGGATCCCTAGCAGAGATATTAGCTGACTTCATAGCTCACCCACAAAGCAGAACTGGTTGACCTCAGAAGCATGGTGAGAAGGAAGTTCAATGTAATTTGAGTCCCTGGACTGTTAGTATCCTTGCCCAATCTCAGAGCCCACTGCATGGCCCTGCTTAGGAGGAGAGATGCTTGCCTCTTTCCATTTCAGAGAAGTGGGGGGACTACTAGACCCATTTGATTCAAGAAGTTAAGCAGTGGCTCCATCCAGCCCAAAACTATACTGCCTACAAGAAGACTCACATCTCCGTGGAGATGAGAGAAGTGGAGGGTAGAGCAGCTTAACCTGGGAAGCAAAATAGTGACTCCACTCAGCCACAAAGCTATCTAACAACCATGTCAGACAGAGAGACTCCCACTTTCAGGCATTGTGGAGGAACATAAGAACTAGTCTTTCTTGATCTAGAAATTCAAACAGTGGCTCCATTTAGCCCATAACTTCACCAAACAATACCTCTCAGGGAAGGAGACTCCTGCTCCCACAGATTTCAAAGAAGTAAACGGGCTGGGCTGGCTGATGGGGAGTGGTCAAATAGCAACTCAACTCAGGCAAAAGCCCACCCCATGGCTCTACCATGATTACAAAGCAATGCTCAATCATTCATTTGTAATGAATGTGTTGTCTTGTCTTGCCTGTCCTGAGCAGTGATGTTACCTAAAAGCCCACCCCATGGCTCTACCATGATTACAAAGCAATGCTCAATCATTCATTTGTAATGAATGTATTGTCTTGGCCTGCCTGTCCTGAGCAGTGTTGTTACCTAAACTCAAACCCGGTTTTATAGCCTTCCACAATTATAGATCCTAAATAGTAAAATTGTCTGGCCAGGGGATGCATTTTGTAACTAGCCTGATAAGAAGCCATTTTTAGTACCAGCCAGTAGATCTGCCTGATGGCAAACCCAAGCCAGTGCTCTTACTGGATAGCAGAGCCCAACCAACAGCCTCATTCAACATCAGAGCAAAGGTAGCAGCCCAGTCAACTAAAGAACATAAAACAAGCTCAGATGCCTAGAGTTGTAACCAGCTGGCTGTTCTTGAATCAGAGGCTAGACTAAATAATAAAGGTCTATTGCTGCCAAAGAATAGGACCAGGAGAGAAGGCTATCTTTTCAAATGCATAAACAACAATCAAGCACATAATGATTACCATGTATCAGGGAATCATGAGAGCTTCAAAAGAAACTAGTAAAGCTTTCAATAATGAACCTGTCAAAAATGCAGATCTATGAAATGACTAATAAGAAATTCAGAATAATATAAAGAAGTTCAGTGAACTACTTAGATATATAAATAGAAAAATTAATGTAATTTAGAAAATATTGTGTGAAAAAGTGAGATTGACAAAGAAGGAGAAACAATAAAAAAAGAACCAGATGAAAGCCTACAGAAGAAGAATATGACTGACTTAAATAATTTAGTATAAAGCTTCAATGCCAAATTTGGTTAAGCAAAATAATAATAATAACAACAATAATAACAACAACTGAGCTGGAAACAGAACATTTACAATTATCCAGTCAGAGGAACAAACAGACTAAAGAATGAAAAAGAATGAATAAAGTCCATAAGAATTCTGACACCATCAAGTGAGTACAAAAGGAAAAGAAAGAGTAATAGGAGTTGCAAAAGGAAAAGAAAGAGAAAAAAGGGCAGAAAGCATATTTACAGAAGTAACAGCTTCCTTAAGGTGGAAATAGATGCCAATACCTGGACACAGGAAGCAAAGAGGCCTTCTATCAAATTTAACCCAAGAAAAGTATACCAATACACACAATGATCAAACCATCTAAAATAAAAGACAAAGAAAAAATTCTGTGAGCAGCAAGCAATAACAAAATTGATTATACACAGAGAGTGCCAACATGAAAATCAACAGATTTCTCAGCAAAAACCTTGCAGATGTGGAGTGGAATAATATATTCAGAGTGCTAAAGGATGAAAACAAACAAACAAAAATCTGTCAACCAAAAATACTTTATTCAGTAAATCTGTTTTTCAAAATTGCAGGTATTAATAAAAACTTCCCCAAACAAAACCTGAGGAAGTTAATTGCCACTAGACTTACCTGACAGGAATTTCTAATGAGAGTTCTTTAAACTAAAGCAAAACCTCATTAATTTTAACATAAAATATAAGAAAGCACAAAACACAATGATATAACTAAAACAGAGCTATATTCAGAATACTGTAGTTCTGTAATGATGGTATGTAAAGAAATTTTATTTTTGATATGAAGGTTAAAGATAGCTCTGGCTAAAATAAATTGCCAAGAGATACATATTAAAAAAAGATTTAATTTTTTAAAATATACCCTTGATCTGAGATAGATGAAGTAAATTTTGACATCAATAACATAAAATATATGTGTGTGTTGGAGAATATAGAGTCTTATAATATTAGGTTTCCTCAGAATCCTTTTTTTTTTTTTTTTTTTTGCAGTTTTTGGCTGGGTCTGGGTTTGAACCCACCACCTCCAGCATATGGGACCAGCGCCCTACTCCTTTGAGTTACAGGCACTGCCTGCTCAGAATCCATTTTTAAATGTAAATTTAAGTTTTTAATGCCAGAGGCAGAAACTTAACAGAGTTACTAACACCGAACTCTGAAGATTTGACCACAATGTTGCCTATGACAATTATTTTGAATAAAACTCTGGGTTTCTCTATCAACACAGCTGGTAGCTATTGCTTTCAGCAGCCACCAGAAGCCTGGGCAGAATATCAGCAAGTGATGCACATGTGTGATGTCCTTGGTAGTCTCACTGGCAGAGCCCTAAATGACACCAGCTAGTCACCTAAGATAAAAACTTAGAGGCATCTCTCACACATGGCAGGCTGAGCTCCCAGCTTTTCTGCCACTTCCCTTAAATGGACTATTCAAACATTTGCCTGCGAACTTCATGTGTCCACCTTTCAGTCATAGCGTAACCTCCTGGAAGAAGGAACTACTTGCTTTAAACCCACCAGTTAATGCTCCTCCATGTGGGAAACCTATCTGGGTAATGCACTGCTATGTTTATTTTAGCCCTATTCACAATAGACAAGTTATAGAGTCAACCTAAGTGTCTCTCAATAGATTAATGGATAAAGGAAATGTGGTCTATATACACAATGGAATGGAATGGAATAGAATTCAATCTTAAATAAGAAGGAAATTCTGTCAATTGCAACAAAATGGACAGAAATGAAGAACATTATACTATGTTCTAAGTGAAATGCACCAGGCTGAGAATGACAAATACTGCACGTTCTCACTTATATGTAGAATATAAAACAATTGAGCACATAAAAGCAGAGAGTAGAATGGTGATTACAGAGACTCAGATGTAGAGGAAAGAAAATATGATGGTCAAAAGGTAAGAAATCCCAGACAAAAGGAATATAGTTTCTTTAGATATCTATTCCACAGTGTAGCAAATATGGTTAATAATGGAGTACACTACATTTCAAAATTTCAAAGAGGGTAAATTTCAAATGTTCTTACCACAAAAACGTTAAATATTCAAGGAAAGGGATATGTCAACAAGTTTTATTAATTAGTTCACATTGTATTTATAACGTGTAACAGCATTTTGTACCCCATAAATATGTGCAATTGTAAATTTTCAATTTATAATTTAAAAGAAACTAAAAAAATGAATAAATGGCTTCCATTAGTGTTAGAAACAAATTAGGAGATAGGAAGATTATTCCTGAAACTTCCAGTTACATTTAAAATCATTCTAGTATCAAGAAAATGTACTAAAATGATCATTTGTTTTTAATTTAATATGATATTCCTGTATAATTTTCCTATGGAATATGTTTGCCTTTAGAATATTGAAGTGCAAGTAAAAATAGATAACTTCAATTTTGGTGTTTATTATTTATACCCTGAATTGCTTAAAATAGTTAAAGGGATTTATAAAATTAAGAGACCCATTTTTAATACACTGATGAAAGGGAGAATAAGTAGGAAAAATAAGATAAATCCAGCAGTAATATTTAACCCTAAAACACATTTCATAATGTCCCTTAAGCCTGTTTGAATTTTTTTCTTCAAGTTTCCTAGAAGCTAACCCTGAGACCATTAAAGTATTTTATTTCTAATACTGTAAGATTTTTCCTACACATCCTACTATAAGCTTATAAAAAAATATTTATTTCCAGTATACATTTCCAAAATGGGGTACTTAACAAATAAAACACAATGAGAATGGATTGTTAAATTAAGTACAAAAATGAACTAAATTGTCATACTTTAACCATAACCTAAATTAGCCGTGGTATCAGACTTTTAGATAGGGTAAACTGTACCAAGAACAACTGAAGAGAATAGTAGACATATGAATATTTTTGTGTTAATATTTATTAAGCATCCCTCATATGCCGTGAGATTATAATAAATAATTTTATTGTGATAATTTATCAGATTGACTAGGTTCATGAGGAATTGTAAGTAAATATTTAATACAAACTGAACAATGTAGCTATCTCTATGAAGTATGTTGAAGAAATGCCAATGATATTAGCTAACTGGGAGAGCATTTTGAGATGTATTTGGACATCGATACTCTTTTTTCTTGTTCTATAGATCAAGTGAAATATTTGCTTTCTCCTCAGATGTTAGTTAAAATAACATTAACAATATTTGTCGAATAGCAGTTATGTGTCACAGGTAGTACATATGTAGTTGCTGCAGTTATTAAAAGAGAGAAAATCTAAAATTTAAAGTCCATAAAATGCAATAAAAATCACGAAACAGTAGTCAAAATTATGAGTTAAACAACAGACTGTCCCACATAATCTAGTCAGGAAGGCCATCCCAAAGTACCAACAGTGTGTGAAGGAGTATAGAAGAGGGAAGAAAGAACTGTTTTGATAAGATGGAAAACAATTTTGTGAAAGAGGCAATATTTGAAATGGTCTGGAAGAATCAATATGATATGAACCAGAGGAGGAAAGTGTCCCATGCAGAAAGAGTGCCACGATCAGAAGCACCCAACGAGCATTCAGTTCTATTCACATCCTTAACTCTCTGTCTCCAGTCCCTAGAGAGGCAGTCACGTTAGGAAGTTACTTTGTCTCTCTTCCCATTTACAGAGCTTTAGACTGTGTCTCACATCTCCACTTTGAAGCATGTCTCCTGTCCTACCTCTGTGTTTCTGGTTTCATTACAGAATCCTCCTATTTGCATGGCCTGCATTACTTTTGTCATTACCACCTCTGAAAGATGCTCCTAATCAGATCACTCCCTACTTCCCCACCAGCGGTGTCCTGATAAGATTACTAGGGTCACTTCTGTTTCTACTCCCCACTGTTCTTTCCCCTGGATCCAGATATCTGATATGCCCATTCTCCAGACTAGCTGATTCCAGGGCCCTGACTTTTTGCTTGTCTAGAGGGCAGGATCAGAGTATATGAAAGACATAGAAATTGTGAGTAATCTAGTTATCTAAGGGAAAGAGATACGCTCAAGGGGTTGGCAAAATTAGGCTGGAAGGATAATCTAGGTAAGCTTATATTGTAGAATCTTTTGAATGACAAGCTGAGAAAATTGAGTTTGATTTGATAAGAGATGAGAGTCCAATAGAGGATTTTGAGCAGGTTTTCTGTTTGCATTTATCTCTCTGTCTCTCTCTGGGTACTAGCTGTGTGTGTTGTGTGTGTAAGAACGTGTGTGTGTGTGAGTGTGGGTGTTTTCTGTATGTTATTATTGTAGAAAAAAGGATGGAGTCCATTATATTTTCTTTGCATAGTGCCCTTTCACAGCTGTGTGCACAGGAGAAAGGCTGTGAGATGAGGGTGATAATGTAAATTTAGAAAGTTTGTTAGACTATAGTGCTGTTCAGAATGTCATAATCATAAAGGGCTCAAGGATCCTTGAGAGAGAAATGTAAAACTTATTGAGGAGAAAGTAGACAAAACCAGTAAAAATGGAAATATGTATTTACCCTGTGGAAATCTTTAGTTTTAACTGGCAAGGACTAGATAGAAACTGAAACAAATCTCAGAGTTTCATGCTCTACTGATAGCAGAGATGTGGTTCAGTTAGTTCTAGCCACGTGTTTAAAGGATGCTGAAACTCTTCCAGTTTACAGTACATTTGGCAGGTCTCTGTTGGATAATCTTTTTTATGTGTATTCTGTTTGGAAGTGAATTCTACACCAGTTATTTTAAGTAGTATTTTTTAATCTGTTGCTGTGTTAATTATAGCATGGACAGCGGCAACACAATTACAGACTGATGTGAATGTTCTATTTAATGAACCAAGGAAATATCCACCAGGGCTGTATAGAAATTGCAGTGGACTGAAAATAATAAAATATGAATGGGCTTAGGTAGCCAATGGCACTGATGGCTTATGAGGCTGAACGTCAATTTTTTTTTTTTTTTTCCTGCTGTAGTTTATGTGAGAGTCACTGAAGAAAGAAACCTTTGGCATGATTATATTTTCTCATGGAATGTAACTAATTTCACAGTGGAATAATTTTGACAAGAGTTCTTAGTTTCCTTCCATATGTTTTCTTTCATTTTTTGAGAGGGAGTCCTTGCCCTGGCACTTTTGAGTGCTACTGAGCACCATAGGAAAACTCTTTATTTTCTGTGCAATCATCAGTGGCAAAAAAGGGGGGGAGGGAGGTAAGTCATGGTAAATTGCTCTAATGCAATTACTCACTAGCATGGAGACCTCAAAACCAAACAAAGTAAAGAGCCATTTTGGCTTCTTATCAAGGTTTGAAGCAAAGAGAAAATTATGACTGAAAATGTAATGTGAAATTCCACAACTTCCTTCTGCCCCCGTTTATTACAACCTTTGTTTTCAAGACAGGCTGAGGAGTCACTGTATTTTCATATAACTTCAGAAGCACTTGAAAGGCAATAGCATGAGAATAAATGATTGATGTACGAGAAAATTGATTTTCCTTTTTTCCTATAAAAAGATACACCTAAAATTTGTATGTACAATATGTAAGCAGGAAAATAAAGAACACACAGAAGTAGGACTGGTTGATGTTGGATTTGTTGCAGGGTATATCTCTTGTTTCCTTGAAATTTCCATTGATTTATTTCAAAGCTATTATTCCTAATAACTTTCAGGGACCAAGAATCTTGGCACAAAATCTTCAGTATATTCCAGGAGGTTTTACTCCAGCCCTTACTTATTTTATAGATTAAAAATGAAACTCAGACTTTTAAATGGCTATGTGAGCTTGCATACCCACCCTTCACCTCCTACTCATGAACACACACATTCACACACATCAAAGGAAAATAAGCCATACTCTGTAAAATAATTTAAAGAGGTTTATTCTGAGCCGAATTGGAGGTCCATGACCTGGAGCCATACCCAAGAAGCTTTGAGCAAGTGGACTTAGTCGTGGAGTTACATTGTGGTTATATACATTTTGGTGAGACAGTGTTTGTGGAATTTCTTTCTGCAGTATGTCCGTTCTTGGTCTTGGAAATTCTAAGAATGAACCCGTGAACCACACAGATTAGTGATAAGATAGGATGTTTTAGATAGAAAGGAATATGGAAGGAATGAAAGGCCACTAGAGCCTCTGACAGAGGGTGGAGACACAAGTGGAAAGTCCCTGCAGGGGTCTTTTGTCTAGTGGGTTACATACTGTTTTTAAATATGGAAGTCATAAGAATTACGTTTGGCCAGGACTTGGCAGACAGAAGACACCTTTTCAGTGTTGATGAATATATTAACAATTAAATTCAGTCTCTACACCTCTGGGCAAAGCAGCAGGGAGTCTGCTTCAGAAGAGGCCTGGCTTACATGAACTGCTGGCAAAACTGCTTTTCTCTTGTCTTGTTTGTATCCAGACAGTGCAGTTTTGGAGAAAAAAGAGCAGTCTGTTTGTTTTAGGTGTAGATAACGGTGATCCTTTTCCAGTCCTGAATGGGGGAACCCTGTATCACCAGGAATTACAGGTAAATCATAAATCAATATGTGGAAGGCATACATTGGTTTGGCCCCAAAAGGTGGAACATCTCAAAGACAAGGTTTTCATGTTATAAATGGGCTTAAAGATTCTGTAGTGTGATAATTGGCTGGAAGTGTTAGGCTTTGTCTGATAGACCAGGAGTCAGTGAAAAGGAAAGCTGTAGTTAAGATAAGGGTCTGCTAATCAGAACCAAACTGTAGGTCAGATGCTCAGACCCAAGTGGTTTGTTACGCATATTGAGGACCTACAGATATGTCTCGAATAGTCTTAGGCCTGTTAATGAGTCACAAAACACATGTCCATACTGAATCTCAGAGTCAAAGCATTCTATAATAGACATACTCTTATTTGACAATGTGAATGTTACTTTCTTTGCATTATTATTATTATTGCTTGATATTTCGATGAAGCAATTGTCTGATTCCATTTCTGAATGTATTTATGTTTGTTCGTTCTTTACAAGGTTTTTGTTTCTGATACTTATCTTAAACATTATTATTGTTATTAAATTTTAAGTCTTTTTAATTTTGTGAAGGCAAAAAAAATGGAAACCTAATTAACACATGTATGTGTAAAAATAAAAATTAAAATAAAAAACAAACAACCACATGTCTAAGAAGGGAGGAGGGCATGATGAGGGGTGTTTGGTCTCCTTTCTCATGGCTGGCAATCCTGTTTTAGGGATCCCTTTGGCCAAGAGGAAATACAGTCGGTCAGCCACTGGGAGGGAGCTTTAGGATTTTATTTTAGTTCACATACATATACACACATCTTTTCTTGCTAACATTAAAAAAAAATTATACTCCAAATAAAAACAAATATGCTGAATAATTTCTGCTTGTTATTGCAGAGAAAGAAATTAGTATTTTTCCACCCTTTTTGAGTTCTGAGCTAGGACCACTTGTAGCAAAAAAATAGATTATGAAGTGAAAAGAATAGAAGTTCCTCAGGTATGCATGGGAGATATCTGAAGAAATGAGTTCATCTCAAAAAGATGGCTTAGTCCAAGATTAAATACCATTCTCTGTTGAAACAAAAAATAGGAAGGCAGTAAAGGGGAGATGAACATGAAAAGCAAGGTAAACAAGGATAAGGTCTGTCATGCAGATTTAAGTCACTGCCTTTCTATTGATTTAGAGTAATCCTTTTCTTTCCGGTATAGAGACGGAGACACTCTTACAAATGGAGACTTCTATTATAGATGTGAATTTCCCCTTATAAAAGGGTAATTTCTGTTTTATTTTCAGAGCTTTTTCATGCATCTGTGGTTTCTTAAAATAATCAGTTCATAATAATCCTTATACCAAAGAGGCATATTTTGGAGTGGCATATTTTGGAGTCCTACAGTCATATTTTGGGGTGGATATTCTAGTCTCCTATAGTAAATATCTGTTCTCCTTCAGTTAAATATCACTAGTATGATGAGGCATGTCTGATCTCCTTTCTCATGGTTGGCAATTTCATTTTAGGGATCCCTTTAGCCAAGAGGAAGTCCAGTCAGCCAGCCACTGGGAGGGAGCATTAAGGTTTTATTTTAGTTCACATACACAGATACACTCACACACATACCTTTTTACTGACATTTAAAAAATTGTCCTCCAAATAAAAACAAATCTGCTGAATAATTTCTGGACATTTAGGAAAATTATTTAGGAAAAAGGAGAAGTAGCACCTAAATAAAACAGTGTTATATTTGATAAATGCTGTTAAATGTAGCTAACACCAACTTAACCATTCCAATTTAATATTAATATAAGCTCAAAAGAAAAAATAAAACAAATGCTATTAATTCATTTAAAAAAGTATTGCTGTTTTTAGATGCCTGGTATTGTATAAGAGATAGGGAAAGTTGAAAAAGACATGATACTTACTCTTGAGATACTTGAGATCTAATAAAAAATACAGAAAGAAATATGTTATGATGAATTCCGTAATAAATGAGCAGTTCTTAGGCAGTGATGTGGCACACAAGGATACAAGTTTACCCCACTCAGCAGTGGACAGAGACTTTTCTCCATTTTCTAGGCCTGGGTGAGCTCAGAAATCACAGACCACCATCTCTAGGCACAAACAGGCTCCTTTCCAGGCCATAATTTTTGAACTCTAGCAAAGTCAAGAACAAAGCCGTCACACACCCCAATTCTTTGCCTGGAGAAAGAACTGTAAGGACCTGGATTCCTGTGCTTTCAAGTTACATACAAGTGAGTATTTCTGTGTACTACAAAAAAGTCTTTGCCCAGAAATTTGACAATGTAGAAGAAACTAAGCAACACCAGGAATCACACCCTCTTCCTAGATTTAGCCAAGAAGATCTCTGTAGTTTGATAATTGGCTGGAAGTGTTAGACTTTGTCTGATAGACCAGGAGTCAGTGAAAAGGAAACAATAAAAAAACAAACTGAGATCAAAGAAACAATAAAAAATCTTCCAACAAAATAATGCCCTGAGCCAGATGGCTTCACATCAGAATTATATCAAACCTTCAAAAAATAGCTTATACCTGTACTGCAGAATTTATTCCAAAACATTGAGAAAGAAGGAATCTTCCCAAAAATGTTTTATGAAGCAAATATCACCCTGATACCAAAAGGTATGTGATCTTTTGTTGGAAAAGATCCAACAAAAAGGTGACCTACAGACCAATTTCACTAATTAATATCTATGCAAAAATGCTGAACAAAATCTTAGTCAATAGATTACAGCTACACATTAAAAAAATTATACATCATAATCAAGCAGGCATCATCCCAGACTGGTTTAACATATGCAAATTCATAAATATAATTAACTATATCAATAGAAGCAAAAACAAAGACCACATGATCCTCTCAATAGATGCAGAAAAAGCATTTGATAAAATTCAGCATCCTTTTCTAACAAGAACATTTGAGAATATAGGCATAAGAGGCACATTTCTTAAGCTGATTGAAGTCATTTATGACAAACCCACAGCTAACATCATACTGATTAGAGTAAAACAGAAATCTTTTCTACTTAGAACTAGAACCAGACAAAGATGTTTTCTATTTCCACTACTATTCATAATGCTGGAAGTTCTATCCAATGCAATCAGGCAAAAGAAGGATATAAAGAGCATACAAATGACACCAGAGGAGGAGGTCAAACTTTTTCCCTTTGTTAATGATACAATCTTATACTTAGAGATCCCCAGAGACTTGATCACTTCTGGAAGTGATCAAAAAATACAGTAACATCTCAGGGTATAAAATCAATGTCCACAAATCAGTAGCCTTTGTATATGCCAATAATAGCCAAGTTGAGAAATTTATCAGAGATAAAATTCCCTTTAAAGTAGTCTCAAAGAAAATGAAATATTTAGAAATATGCCTAACAAAAGAGATGAAGGATCTTTACACCTTTAGAATCATGAAACCCTAATCAAAGAAATAGCAGAAGACATTAACAAATGGAAGAGCATGTCATGCTCCTGGCTGGTAAGAATCAACATTGTTAAAATGTCTATAGAACCCAAAGCAATCTGTAGATTTATTGCAATTCCCATTAAAATACCAACATCATACATTGAAGATTTGGAGAAAATAATCTTCATTTCACATGGAACCATAAAAAACCCATATAGCCAAGGCAATTCTTAGTAATAAAAACAAATCTGGTGGCATCACCCTATCAGATTTTAGTCTGTATTACAGGTCCACAGTGATCAAAGCAACATGATATTGGCACAAAAATAGAGACATAGACATATGGAACAGAATAGAAAACCAAAAGATGAAACCAGCCTCTTATAACCATCTGATCCTTGATAAACCCAACAAAAGCATACACTGGGGAACACAATCCCTATGCAATAAATGGTGCTGGAAAAACTGAATAACCATATGTAAAAGACTGAAACTTGAGTTGCACCTTTCACCATTAGCAAAATTGATTCAAAATGGGTAAAAGATTTAAATCTGAGGCATTAAATGATTAAAATCCTAGGAGAAAGTCTGGAAAAAACACTTGAAGATGTTGGCTGGGGGAAAGATTTTATGAAGAAGACTTCTGTAGCAATTGTAACAACAACAAAAATAAACAATGGGACTTGTCAAACTGAAAAACTTTTGCACAGCTAAGGACACAGCAAAGTAAATAAAAACCTTCAGAATGGGAAAAGATATTTGCATGTTATAAATATGACTAAGGCATGATAACTAGGATCTATTGAGAACTCAAATTAATCAACAGAAAAGAGCTAACAATCCCATCTATCACTGGGCAAGAGACATGAACAGAACCTTCTCTGAGAAAGACAGATGAATGGCTAACAAAAACTATGAAAAAATGCTCATCATCCTAATCATCAGAGAAATGCAAATCAAAACTACCCTGAGATATCACCTAACCCCAGTGAGAACAGCCCACATCAAAAAGTTCTAGCCTTGCAGATGCTGCTGCAGGTGTGGAGATAGCGGAACACTTTTACATTGTTAATGGGACTGCAAACTAGTACAGCCTCTTTGGAAAGAAGTATGGAGAATTCTCTAAGAACTCAAATTAGATCTCCCATTTGATCTCACAGTCCCATTACTAGGCATCTACCCAGAAGAGAAAAAATCATTTTATCATAACTACATATGCATTAGATTGTTTATCACAGTTCAATTTACAATCACCAAGACATGCAACCTAAAAGCCTATCAACTCAGGAATGGATTAAGAAAGTGTATGCATACCATGGAATACTAGGCAGCCATAAAAAGGTGCTTTTACATCTTTTGTATTACCCTAGATGGAGTTGAAACACATTCTTCTTAGTAAAGTATCACAGGAAAGGAAAAACATATATTCAATGTACTCGATACTAATATGAAGCCAGTAGATGATGTAATGCATGACCACATAGGAGAAAAACTCATTTCAATTCAAGCTAATGGGAGGGGGAACAAGGGAGGGGGAAGACGGAAAATGAGTTGGGGGTTCTCCCATAGAATGGGCACAATGTAGGAGGATATGACAAATCTTTTGGGTGCATGACATAATTACAAGGAAGACTTGACCTAACAATTTCAAATATTGTGATTTGGTCTTTGTATGCTCACATTAACCTTAAATTAAAAAAAAAAAAAAAAGAAAGAAAGAAAGAAAAAAAAATAAATTAAAAAAAGAAAAGAAAAAGCAGCATTTAAACTCCCTAAAGACATGAGGAGCTTCCTGCTTGGACTCCCCCACCCCTCCTTCCAGAGTTTCTGTTCTCCCTCCTTTGCTTTTCCCTCTTTTTCTTATCAATCTTTCTATCAATCTTTCCATCAGTAAACTCTGTCCTGTCACTGATCCTCATGATCTGTGATTTTATTCTTTGAACCCCTGAACCCCTAGACCAAAAGGATCCAACACCTGACACCAAAAATTCCAGCAACATCACACCACCTCAAAATGTGATTGTAAGAGACCAAAATATACAATAATAAATATGACTCTATGACATACTAATTATTTAAATTGTCTGAAATGGCAGATACCTTTTCCCAGAACAACAGGAGTGATTAAATAGACCGGACCATTCCTGGCGAGGAATATTGGTGTGGGCTGGCAGTTCAGGCTGTGCAGTGAACTGGCAGGTGGCTGGACTCAAAAGTCCAGATTCAAAAATGAGACTCTGAGCCACAAAAACTGAGGAAAAGGTCTCCATGTGCTGCAGCTGTGGGAGCTGATGGCAGCCAGCCCCTCCCCCACAGCCGATTGAAGTTGCTAGTTGTGGGAGAACTTGGGAGCAGAGTGGAAAGATTTGTGAAGCATGGACTCCTGCACTGAGTTGGGAAGTCAGATAGGGGTGCTGTCTGGAACAGAGCAGCCGAGGTTCAACACCAATCAGGAAATAAACTTTTATAAAAACTCCAAAATGGCGATGGGCCAGGTAGGGTGGTTACCATGGTAACAATGTAAACTGTGAATCAGGTTTAAGCCTGGGAACGGCTCACAGCGCCACCTGCTGTACGAAAGTATATTGTCCAGAAAGTATATTGCATTTTAAATATATTCCTACAAAAGTTGACCTCTAAGTCATACATATAGATGTATATTTCTATATATATATACAAGAATAATATTTTTGTGGTTGGTGCCTTTTTTCTTTCATCATTTTCTTGGAGGAGCTATTTTTTTTTTTTAATTTTTAATTTTTTCCTTCTTTTTTAACTTTTTTATGAACACCACTTTTTTTTTCCCACTTCTCTCTTACACTTCTTTCTTTCTTATGGTTTCTGAGAGTGATTACATCAGATTTTTAGAGGTTTTTTTGTTTGTTTGTTTGTTTTGTTTGTTTTTTACCTTTTTTTCAATTATTTTATGATTATCATTATTTTTATTGTAGTTTTTTTTATTCTTGTCTGCATGTCTATGTGTTTCTGATTGTTAGTGCATCTGTTGGCTTGTGTGTCTGGTAGCCTTTCTATCTGTTTATTTGCTGATTTGGTCTCAAACTGTTTGGTGTTTTGCTAAATCCTCCGGTTGGCTATTTCCCCAACCCCAATTTTCACATTCAACAAGAACAAGTGGGAACAGGGGACAACGGCTGATTGGAGCCAGCTCTCAATAGAAGCTCCAGTCCGGAGGGAGAGATAATGACCAGAAAGAACCCAACAAAGCCAAAGGAGGGGAGCCGAGCTGAGAGATGAGATAGATAATTGCTCATCTTCCCTGCTGAGGCAAGCTTCGACTCCAAAGAAACCATTTTTAGGTACAGACCTCATCCCAAAGAGGTTGTGTGGCCGTCCCCTCCCCTGAAAGAGTTGCTTGCTTGGTGTGGGATCTCTACTTGTGAGCGATAAACTGAGGCTCTCCTTCTTTACCCCACCAAAGGGAATTGCTGGAAGTTGGGACTCCTTCTCAAGAGAGCACCTGCATTGAGTTTAGGAATTCCCTTGTCTGGCAGGAAATTTGAACAAGTATTTTTGTTGCCACCTCGATCCTTCAGTCTACCCCCCCACCCCACCCCCCACCCCCTGCCTGGCAGTCTAGAAGTCCAACTCTCCCAGAATCCAGAATGTCTGCATTTGTTGGCGAGGAACGGGCATTGCATAGACGGTGGCAATACAGCTATGCTGTACCTGTGAATCTAGTAATTGCAAAGAAAGACATAGAGGTAAAGGTGATTGATCTAGCCCCCAAAAAGAATATCTCAGCAGCAGATGGAGGCTTGGGTTCCTGCACTGCAGGCAGAGGCTCGGAAACTGCTGCGGTGCACGAACCCAAGAGGAGGCACCTCCCACCCAATATCAGCATTAGTAGAGTGATCCTGATGGGGTCTAACTCTGGAAAGTCATCTTCCCAACTCTGTGGTCTGGTAGAGGGAACCAGACCTCGCCCTAGAGGGATTCCAGAGCTCCAGAACAGTGGCAACAAATATGCAGTGGCTGAGGGAGAAATTCTTTTGCTGTCTGGATATCCTCAGTTTGGACTGAGCTCAGGTGGAACTTTCTTCACCTGCCATTGAGCACCTGAGGCAGACCTCAGCTTCCCTTGCTGGATGGTGGTAGACTGTGGTAACGAGGAGGAGGCAACTACCTCACTTTGACTCTGGCAGGCACATAGCCCTGGCACATTTGCTTATTGGACAGAGCAGGGCCACAGACACTGGGTAGCAGAGACTGCCGGTGGGAATACTAGAGACTGGGGTGACCAAATTTCAGTGGTGAAGAACGACCAAGGTGCAGTAAGAGGCATCAATCCCCTGGCTCTAAACCTTCTAGTGGATGGGCCTCTCTGACCCCTCAGAGCACCAGAGGTGCTCAAATCACACTTGAGCTGCCAATAGACCCCTAACATCTAGTTGCTGGAGTCCTCTTGAACTCTCCAGCTAGAGAGGGGGTGCTGTCTGAGCCAGACACTTGTAGTCCCAGCTACTCAGAAGGCTGAGGCAAGAAAATCGCCTAAGCCCAAGAGCAGGAGGTTGCTGTGTGCTGTGATGCCACCATACTCTACAGAGGGCAATAAAGTGAGTGAGACTCTGTCTCTCTAAAATATATATATATAATATATATATTTATATTTTTTTTATATATGTTTTATATATATATGTTGTATATATACAACATATATAATGTATTTATATATATTTATATATATATTTAGCCATATATATGTTTTATATATATGTTTTAATATATATATATATATATCATATATATATATATATATATGATATATATATATATATATATCATATATATATGTCTTTATTGTAAGGCAGGAAGGAAGAAGAAGGGACAGCTAACACATAAAATCCAAAGTCTTTAATGGTTTACAAGCAGGTTTACAAGATTTTTTAAAACAGGTGTACATTT
>CAUYPK010135076.1:0-26196 GCA_963574355.1 Loris lydekkerianus
AAGTATCTCAGGAATGGAAGAAAAAGTATCCAATGTACTCAGCCCTACTATGAAGCTAAATTATAGCTTTCACATGAAGGCTATAACCCAACTATAGCACAAGACTATGTGGAAAGGGCCAAGGAAGGGGAAGGGAGGGGGGAGGTTTTGGTGAAGGGAGGGTAATGGGTGGGGCCACATCTACGGTGCATCTTAGAATGGGTACAGGTGATTGCACTAATGTACACAATTATGATTTAACAATAAAAAGTAAAAAAAAAAAATAATTAAAAAAATAAATAAATCAAAAAGCAAAGCTGCATATTTTTTGCTCTTCACAGGACTGTTTAATGTGTGGAAATGAAATTGTTTGCCTTAATTTGAGGTTGCCATAATTTCAGTTTCTTTTGGAATACTGTTAACAGTTTGAAACACTGTATTGGTAAGTTGTTTTCAGCCTCAAGACACATGTTTAATTCATTTAATGAGCAGTTAAATCACACTAAAAATGCTACATTTGTAACTCAGTTTCCATTGTCAAGTTTTGGCAGAAATTTGTTTTTTTGATACCGTAGATGACTTGGTAACATGTTGCAAGTTATAAAATCTTTTCAACATTAAAAAAAAAAATGTAATTTTTCACTTCTTTTCATCTTTTCTCTATGAAATCCATCCTCAATGGTGGAAAGTGGAAAAAGTAATTTGACACCAATTGAGGAGAAAAGAACAAAGAAGGAAATCACAGAATTAAGAAAGAAATGAGGGAGGGAAGAAGGAAGAAAAGAATATCTGAAAGTAGAATGTAACAGAGGCGGACTGACTTCCAGAGGTCAGAACCATATGGCCTCAAAACACATTTAGGGGAATTCTGCACATTTCCCTATTGCACCCCACATCCCTAAGCCCTTTAAATACATTGCTCAGTATTCTGAATTGCTGCCAGGACCGAGATATTTTTACAAAATAAATATTGTAAATACACTGGAAGGAAGATACTCCCATAAGCTTTAAACTATAAAGCTCCTCATTCTATTGTGATTGTTTAATGACATAAGGTAGTTTTTGTAATGTATTCAAGGTCAAGAATTGTTTCTTTTTAAAATATAAGGACATGAATCCTCCTTTGTCAAGCTCATTAACAGAAAATGATATCTTTATTATTTGTCAGTGGATTTCCAATCAATTACCATCTAATGCAAAAATAATCCAAGAAGCTAAGATTAAGTATTGTTTAAATCATAGAACCAAGACCTATAGTTAGACATGACGTCAATAATGCAAATGTATTTGTGAATAGCTGGGGAGACAAATTCATTTATAACAACAGACAGTGTCAGGAGAAGATTAAAATATATATGCACCACATAGATGAAATAATTGTAATCAGGATAGCAGAATTATCACAATTGGAGAATTTCACTGAATAGCTGAATTTCATGTATAACACAATCAAATTTTCTGCCTCATTCAGTCTCACCAGTGTTCATTTCCTGGATGTTCTGATTAACTTAAACTGTGGTTAATTGAACACTGAAATATTCGGGAAACTCTGACAGGAACAATTTGCTGTGGACAATTTTCACCTGTACTCTCAAGATTTAGAGGCCATGTGGGTAGAATGAGATAGGTGAGATGAATTATATTTTCACTAAATGTCTGCCATGAAAGTAGAGATTTTACTTGAGAGTATATACAGCAAGGAAGCTATAAAAATGCAAAGGTTAAAGCATTTATTTAAAGAGGGGAATATAGTTATGAGTCTCAGTGTTCATTGGTAGAAAAAGTTTGCAAGCGATTTCAAAGTTGTAATCCTGAACTAGGCTTATATTTATATGTTATTTTCTTACAAAGATAATTTGTCCATTCAAACACATGTTAAAAAACAGTCATTCTTTTCACCATGCTAAACTGGAAAATTTTCTAGGAAAATTTTTTAAGTATATTTAGAGTTATTTTTATAAAACAACTATCCATATTTAGAAATTTATAGATCCATTATTCTCAGTTTTCAGATTTAGACAGATAATTTAAAAACAGTGGATGCTACTACCTGTACACTTCCCTGTTGCACCCTACATCCCTACTGCTTTAACTAAATTGCTTAGTAGTTCTACATTGCTGCCAGGAGATATCCAAGATATTTTTACAATATAAATACACTGGAATGAAGATATTACCATAGTGTTGCTATTTAATGTTGAGGAAGTTGATGTCACAGAATGCTTTATTTCCCCAGGCAGTATCACATCTTCTCTTCAGGAGAATGTAAAAGCTAGTCACAGCTACTAATAGTGTATTCTATTTCTAGAGAAAAATGTTGATAGTCATAGAATCACAACCCTTAAAGATTAACTGATTTAAACTATCTTAAAGATGAATTCACACAATTCTGAGCCTACATAATCTCCAACTTGTTGCCACTGTTATAATTTTAATGGTGATGTAACTTATGTAAATATCTATTAGTGATATCATTCCACACGCTCATCCATTTTATCTTTTAATCTTGTGATCATGAGCCAGTGATGTTTTCCTGATTAGATTAAATCATCATTGGATACTCCATGGCATCTGAACTGTTACAGCATGGTTTGTGAAGACAATCTGAGATTTGCCAGTAATTATTAGCAAGATCATCAGCAAGAGAGGAGATACGATACTAAAAAATGATCTTTCCTCACAATTTATAGCTGAAATAATCTTCTACAAAAGGCATGCCAATATCAAAAAGATGGACCCAAAAGTAACCTTGGTTTATCCAGGATAGTACTCTTATTTTACAGATAAGGAGTCACAGTGGTTCATTGACCACTCCAAGATCACACAGCCAGTGAGAGAATATTCTCTATGATCCCAAGCAGAAGGTGCATGACTAGAAGTGAAGGTGGTAGGAAGTAGACAGAGCAGCTTATAAGACTCTGTTAAGACTATAATAAAAGGACATTAGAAGCAGCAATGACAAAACAAGAATGCGCCCTTTTTTGTACATGTCCATAGAGCTATCTCTAACCTGGTGTAATAACCTAGCTACATAGTTGTCCCAAGTCTGTTGTCTTTCCATCTCCGTGGCCTCTTGGGTGACTTTAAGAGTATCTCTTTCTGTCTGTCTTTGAGATTATTTTCATTTTGACTGTTGTCCTTAGCATAATGACAGAAGATTATTGAAAGTTAAAAATAAACCCCTTGCTTTTTATCCCTAGAAAAAAGGATTCAAGTTTAAGGCTGGGTCAAAAAGAGAGGTTTGCAAGTATTTTTTTAAAATTAATGTTTTAGGTATTTTACTAATTACCTTTCCTTTAACTCAACCATAGTTTCAGCTGAAGAAGTTAATAAAATAGTTAGATGGATATTTCCTAATCTATTTATTTTTCCTTTTTTGTTTTTGTAGGAATTGATGAGGTCTTTGAATATCTGCTGCAGTATGGTAAGAAAACTAATAATTTGGGGGCAGGAGAACAACACAGGGAAGGAAGTTTCACATTTGGTGAAACAAATAGAATTTTTGCAGAGCTTATTGCTTTGAAACTCTTGAAAATGTACTTAGTGGTTTTGTGACTCATGGAGCATATCAAATATTGAAAAGCTGTCAGTGAACCGGATGAAAAATTCTCTTTTAAATACAGTTGGAGGCACTGTAAAAACTAGCAATTCTAAACCTATTGCAAAATCTAAATTGCTGAAAAGAACTGTCATCTCAGAATGATTATGTTTCTCTTGTCAGTCAGCTAAGATGAATGGTAAGTTCGAAAGGTCTTACTTACTGTTACTGCTTTGTCCATCCATCTGTCCATGCAGGCACCCAATGGTTACTGTGTGAGTGAGTTAGTATCAGGTAGTATATTATCTAGGCACTGTAGAGCAACAGCTTGCTTACAAATTTCCTCTGACTCAGACAAGTCCTGAGCTCTTGCTGCCTTTTAAATAAGATATGCTACAGAGAAGGTAGTGACTAAACATGGTCTTGCCAAAGCAGAGAAAAATATGTATGCATTATTAAGATTCAAATGTGTTTGAGTTTGTAGTGCTATATATTTTAAATTGTTTTATTTCAATGAAAATAACCCACTAATATGTTTCCTTTGTTAAAAGTTTGAATATTCCAGGCAAAGCAAAATACCTTCCTGAGCCTAAGTGTTTGGTATGTTTCCTTCCAGACTAAAATATATAATTTACATGTAGTTTATGCCAATAGGCTTATATTGCATGAATTATGCTGCACCCAGATTCTTGCACTGAATACATCTGGAAGATATTTTCTTCATCATTGCAGTTGTCCCCAAAATCTGTCTGTGGTTGGTAAGGAATGTAATCTTTGGTTTAATAGACATAGTCACTTGTAGGGCAGAAATATAAGGTATAATAAGGTCTGATAATATACATCTTACTTAATAGTAAATATTGTGAGGCAATTGCAGAGGGATTGCCAATTTTTGGTGATTTTCTTTCTGAATATCTGCTTCCTTCTGTTGAAAAGTTGAAAATTTAACTTAGACAGAAGTCTGAATACTGTTGGCCTGAACTGGAAGGTTGAGAGTACAATTCTCCTAGTAGAGTTGTTACAATCATTAGGAAAAACACTAACTGGACTTTACTTTTTTAATTTTTTTGTAGAGACAGAGTCTCACTCTGTCACCCTTGGTAGAGTGCCGTGGCATCACACAGTTCACACCAACCTCCAACTCCTAGGGTTAGGCGATTCTCTTGCCTCAGCCTCCCAAGTAGCTGGGACTACAGGTACCTGCCACAACACCTAGCTGCACCATTTGGACTTTATAGTGACTAACAAATTGGGTTAGGACAAGTAATGAGGATCCACTGGCTGTGAACTCTAAGGTGGATACACCTTATTCTTTTTCTCTGTGGGCTAGAATGACTTTCACAGCTGATTATCTCTATAACTGAGGTCAACTTTCTGCATGTTAGAACCAGCACCTCTATAAAAGGGAGACCATTTGAAACACTGCATTGCTGAGTGCAAATTTATTTCCATACTTTTTCTTCTCTTTGCAGGATGATTAATCCTACTACTATTTCAACCATCTATTTTATGTGGAAATTTTAATTATTTTCTAATCAATTACTGAGAATGGAGGAAGCTAGCTGGCCTATTTCCTCTCTGTTCTTTTACCTTCTTTGCAAGCCAGTGAAAATGTTGATGCATAATCTCTATAGATGCCATGATTAATTATGTCATTATAAATGGCTTATTCTTGCTGGTCCTCCACAACCACGGGGAAAAGAATACAATGTCATTCACAAAGAAGACTGAAGTGATTTTAACTCCTCTATCAAATGTTTTAGATAGCTGGACTTCGACATTTGTGTTCAGTCCCAGGTAAAATGTGGTCTCATTATGCAACTTTGACACCAAATCCTAGTTTCTTGGTGTTATCCAAAGCTACCCTCTCCCTTACAGACCCAAGTCCCCTCCCCAAAGCCCAGGGGAGTGTAAACAAATCCTTTTCTCTCAAGGGTACATGAAAAGTCAAGTCATCATCCAACACAATAAAATAAGCTGGTGAAGGAAAGAACCAATCAAACCTCTTTGATTCTGAGACTTAGAAAAAGCACTTAGGAAACCTCATAGTCTGCCCATCAGAGGGGAAAAAAGGCTCCAATTAAATGGGAAGAGTACTCATTTTAAGCACTCTAAAATGTTAAGATTTAAGAAATACAGTGCTTAACGTTCTGTAGAGCTACAACAAAGAATACGCTAACCTTAGAATTTACACACCAAGCTTCTGCCAAGCCATTTCATAATGTACTTTAAAAAAATTTCATGCTTTCTCACAAAAAAGCGCCCCTCCCTCCCCTGCTGTTGGCCTGCATGTTCCCAGGCATGTGAACTGCATACTTTCGATGTTCCAGTGAGGCTGCTAGCTTGAAGGTGAAACTCTTGCCAATAATATTGCTGCACCAGATGCTTAGAACCATTGCTGCTGAGTGGCTTATTTTCTATCTTGATATTTTCTCTCCGTGACTTTGGCTGGGTAGGCCACTATTTTGTCAGGCCAGTTTCTTCGTATGTGTTGGCTGTGCTTTGGAAAGTGAAATTAACTACCACCTGCTGGTACCATTTCTATTATCTTTACCTGTACAAAAGAACTCCCTCTCTTTAATAAATCATTATGCCCTTACATTCCTTCCATTAAGACCTATCATTAGGAGTTCAGTTAAGCTATTGGTTCTGACATTTTATTATATGTACATTTTTACTTTTTACATGACTACAGAAATACTTTGCTATTACCTTAATCATATGCTGGAGTTAAAATCCTTCTAAAACGTTATAAATAGCATAACTAGACTATTGTCTACTGGAGTAAAATAATATAAGCAGAAATTCAGAGATGAAAAAGGAAAAAAAGGGAAGAAAATAAGAGAGAAAGAAAGGAAGTTTTAAGAATAGCTTAGGAAAGAAGTAAAAAATGCAATTACCATAATTGTATCAGTATTATAAACTTGAGAGATAAAACAGGTTCTACAAAACCTCCTTATTTTATCCGTTCAGAGAAATTACACAGAGAAATTTTAAAAATCTGTCTTGAATCCCATAACTGGATTGGTAGTAGAGGAGACTGGGCCTGCAGTTTGATTCAGCCAGGAGTCTTGCAATTTTACATGTTGAACATAAGATGTAACATTTAAAAACTCATCTGTGGGACAAACGTGGTTGATACATTTTAAAACTTTTTGTTTTTTTTTTTTGAGTTTTTAAATGTATGGGTAACAGCGTCCCAAAGATACAATTATAATACAAGATTAGAATAGCACTCAAAGTTCTATTTATGTCGATTGCATAAATTATACACTTTAAAAACATTTATGAATATGTATTACCATTATCAATGGTGTCTTAGATCTCTAATGAATATTTTTGTGTGTGTGCCTATCTGTGTGTGTAAGTACACAAATTTCTTTGAGGAAGAATGGAGCAAATGAATTCAGATACAATCAGAAATCTCAAACCCTTTGTCTATTTCTGGTATCTGCTTTGACCAGAATAGCTTTCTGGAGTTTAGAAGTGTTTGCTTTCTTTCTCAAGATAATTAAAATGGGAAGTAGAAATGTGGGGCAGGTTAATTTTTTTATTCCAATTCATCTTTCTACCTATAGATCTGCTTGTGTTGAAGGAAGCAATAAAATAGTACCTCTTCACCCTCACAGTTTGTGTACAAAATGAGAAATAAAATAGAAGAGCCTGATGAGAGAGGGAAAGCAGCTAGAAATATGACAGCTAGTAGATCTCTATGTTCATGGAAGGAAACAAGGAGTTTGGGAAAAGCATGACCACTTTTTCTGCATATAATGACCTTCTCCTATGTCCCAGGCACCATGCAAGGCACTGAAGATACAACAAGAAGAAAAACACAGTCCTTGTGCATTAAGAGCTCATAGGCAAGTGGATAAATTATATTTGTAATAAATATTTATGTTATTATGAATTCAGTGCTATAATAGAGACATGCAAAAAAATTAGGATAATAAGATCTAGAATGTTGAAGTGTACCTGGAAATAATAATGTATACATTGGAGGATGGATAGGGTCTTTCGAGATATTCAGCCTTATTTTTGTGTCTCCAAAGCATTTTCTGATGCTTGGGGACAATATTATCTATGCTTGCTTCAGTTTGGAAATGTGTATCTAGGTTCTTGCTTAAAAATAGGAAGAGCTTAATATATACTGAATGACTGATAGCTTGAGTTCAAACCAGTTTCTAAGTAGCAGTGAGGTGGGTGTGCCCGTAGCTCAGTGGGTAGGGTGCCAGCCAGCCACATACACCCAGGCTGGTGGCTTCAAACCCAGCCCAGGCCAGCTAAAACAACAATGACAACTGCAACAACAACAACAACAACAACAACAACAACAAATAGCCAGGCACTGTGGTGGGCACCTGTAGTCCCAGCTACTTGGGAGGCTGAGGCCAGAGAATTGCTTAAGCCCAGGAGTTGGAGGTTGCTGTGAGCTATGACGCAACAGCACTCTATTGAGGGCAACATAGTGAGACTCTGTCTCAACACAAAAAAGAAAAATAGAAAATAAATTCATTAATTAAAAAAATAAGTAGCAATAAAGAAAGAGTAGCCTCAATTCAGTATTCTGAAGAAGGACTCCTCATAGTGTAACAATTAATTCAACCAGTTCCTTTTTGTTAGACCTTCATTTGTTAATTGGTATTGAAACTAAGCATTAGTTTCAGCATCCTTTAAATACACCTTACTCCTGTATACTATATTTTTTCTCATGTTCTTTGTATTTAGACTATACTTGTACTATATTTTTCTCATGTTCTTTGTATTTAGACTATAAACTTGCCAGAACTCAAAATTAATATTTTTAGAATTCTGTTCAGCATTGTAGTGCCCGGCATGTTGTATGAACCCAATATATTTTGAAAATAACATAGAGATTAACTAACTGGAAAGAGTCCATTTGAATAAGCAACCTATACCATAACTGAAGTGAGAAGGAGAGCTTCCTCTGGGATCTAAAGAATTTTTTGACACCAAGTTGTCTTTTCCCAGGCTGCCCAGTGTCTATTGTAGTCTAACGAAATAAAGAAAGGAGGGAATCACCTATTTTATGGGCTTTCAGACAATTCCTTCTGAGGGTCGTGTGGGGTGAGCATCCCAAATCCTGACTGGTAGGCACAGCATCAGTGTTTCCAGTGTGTGAAGTACTGATTTGGGGATATGAAGATACATTTGCCTACCAAGTTAGCTTATAAAAATTACTTAACTTTCTAAGTCATTAAAATACCATTTATTTCTAACAATATAGTCCTCTATTACTGTAATTTTTGTAGTATCTTAATTTCAACTACGAAAATGTACAGGCAGTAATGGGCTAGCCAAGGTACCTAATTACCAATTATAATACTGTTTCTGATATTGTATGCATAGAAATATAGATTTTTTTTAGTTCTACACAATAGCTTAATGAATAAACTGTTGAAATACAGTCTTGTGGTAGGTTAAGAATTTCCTGTTTACATTTTTATTACTTCTTTTTACCTTCTTTCCTATTAGCTCTTTCCAACACTGAGGTCTAACGGTGATTGAGTCTGATTATAAACACACTATCTAGCTGCCCTTCTTTTCAGGTAGCAGGTACTAAAATGGCATGATATAATAGGAAATGGAGATGATAATAGCTACATATTTTCTACTTTTTAGCCATGACAGAAAAATAATTGAGGCGATATTTATGAATACTAGGAAAAAATGTGCCATATTGGAATCTGAATGTCATTATTCTCCCATGGGCTGTATGAGGAAGAAAAATGTAAACATCATTATTGTTCATCTCTCTCCTTTCATCCCAGACTGAGTAATCTTTCAGAGCCCTTTATTCTGAACAATCTAATTGGGAATTTCTCAAATACCTATGGATGGTGGCTTTTGTAATCGCATTGCTATTACATGTGAAATGTGTACAGTATCACTAACCAACCCCCAATACAATTTTTATTTGTAAATTTAACAGGGTAGAAAAAAATCAGTTTCAACTCTTCAGAAAATACCTGTCAAAGGCAAGCAAAAGGCATTCCTGGACAAGGACCTAGGGAAAGCAGAAATTTCATTGTTAAGAAATGTTTTGTCATATGAAGAAGCTGGCTAGGGAGTAGGGGGGAATACATAGCCATCTCCTGACTTTCTTGCTCAATAAACTGCTGCATTAGCATACCCAGGGAGTATTAGCAAGTGTGGGTTATTTAACTTGTTGGATTTGCCTTGAACTACTTCTACAACTGAAAGCAATAGCAAGGCTCTGGTGAAGGCTAGCAAGGAGAAAAATAAAAAGCTGAAAGTTCTAATCAAAACTCTAATCAGAAAGATGACAACTGGTGAAGATTATTAAATTTTCTTTGCTCCCTTGATGAATTTAATAAAGAACTAATCAAAGATCATTAGAAGGCTTTTGTGCCTGGCTTGCATTATAGCTGGATTGCAATCTGAATTTGTGTTTTAGTGGGCTTCTGGGGTTGGGTTGGACATGTAAATATATTAAAAACTATAGATGGCTAGACATTATTTTAGTATTTTTAGTTAACATACAGACCCATGAAAATGTATAAGCTACTTATTGTGCTCATCTACTCTGCCAATTAAAAATATAGAGGATTTTGATTTTGATATTTAGTAATTAGAATTTAAAAATTTTATATCAGTGTCTAGCTCAAAAATTTTCTAATGATCTTTGATTAGTTCTTTTCTTAAATTACCAGGAAAATAAAAAAAGTATCATTTAATTTCCAGAGCATAAAAATATGTAAATAACTCTGTAACTACCAGACCCACTAGAAATTTATAGAAAATTATGATAATATTTGAAGAGGTTTCTTGCCCCTTCCAATTCTGAACATTTGCTTAACGTTCCTTGTTTTCAAACGATCTCCCCATAGCCTTCTAACTAAATTTTAAGTACTGCATTTATAGTACCTTATAAATTATGCATTTTGATTTCCTTTTTTATGACACATATATGCCATCCATTTCTGGTGCTCAGTTTTTCATGCTTCATTGTCTGATTGGTTTAATGCAGTCACCTGCCCACTGCCCAACACCATGTCAGCCCAATAATTTAGGCTTCCTGCCATTATTACATTCCCCCATCTCAAAGAACCCTGCATTTCTCCGAATTTCTGACATTTGGTTTTGATTTGTTTTAGCAGCAACATACCTTTATGTTCTTTATAAAATAACTGGCTCTCATAAAGAATAAAAGCTTAAGTTTTTTTAAAGTATAGTTATATCCTTAATAAAGTAGTTCTTAGCCTTCTACCTGTATTTTTTCCAGATCAGAAAAAATTATTCTAAAATTATCAGGATAAATAAAGAAACAAAAGAAATAGGAGGACCTCTTTAAAATGTAATAAAAAAATTAAACTATGAATATTGGCCCCTTTTGTCAGATTCTGCAGATCAACTTTAATTAGCTTTGTGCTATCTATTTAAATAAAAATTAGATATTTAGCACCACTTATTAAATAGGGATTCTTTTCCTCAGTGCATGTTTTTGTTAGGCTTATCAAAGATCAAATGGTGATGCATGGCTGGGTTCATCTCTAGATTCTCTATATTATTCCATAGGTCAATGTCTCTATTTTTGTGCCAGTACCATGCTGTTTTGATCACTATAGACTTATAGTATAACCTAAAGTCTGGTAATGTGATGCCTCCAGATCTGTTTTTATTTCTAAGAATTGTATTGGCTATTTGAGGTTTTTTCATACCTCTCACCATTTACAAAAATTGATTCTCAGTGGATAAAAGATTTAAATTTAAAACATGAAACAATGCAAATTCTAGAAGAAGGTGTGGGGAAAATACTTGAAAATATTGACATGGGAAAAGATTTTATGAAGAAGACCCCCCTCCACCCCAGAAATTGTAGCAACACCAAAAATAAATAAATGGGATTTGATCAAGCTAAAAAACTTCTGCGCAGCTGAGGTTACCATATAACTAAAGCAAACAGACAGCCTTCAGGATGGGAGAAGATTTTTGCATGTCAAAAATCTGATAAAGGCCTGATAACTAGAATCTACAGAGAACTCAAATTAATCAAGAAAAGAGCAAACAACCCTATTTATAAGTGGGCAAGAGACTTGAACAGAAACTTCTCTGAAGATGACAGACAAATGGACAACAAATGCATGAAAAAAATGCTCATCATCTTTAATCATCAGATAAATGTAAATCAAAACCACTCTGAGATACAACCTAACACCAGTAAGATTACCTCATATAACAAAGTCCCCAATCTGCAAATGCTGGAGTGGATGTGGAGAGAAGGGAACACTTCTACACTACTAGTGAGATTGTAAACTAATACAACTTTTATGGAAAGAAGTATAGAGAATTCTTAAAGAACTAGAAATCGACCTTCCATTTGATCCCACAAGCCTATTATTCTATTACTAGGTATCTACTCAGCAGAACAAAACTCATTTTGCCACAAAGACATTTGCACCAGAATGTTTATTGTAGCTCAGTTCATAGTTGCCAAGTCATGGAAGCAACCCAACTGCCCATCAACCCATGAATGGATTAACAAACTGTGGCATATGTATGTACACCATGGAGTACTATTCAGCCATAAGAAAAGATGGAGACTTTACATCTTTTATGTTTACTTGGATGGAGTTGAAACACATTCTTTGTAGTAAAGTATCTCAAGAATGGAAAAAATATCCAATATAGTCAGTACTAATACGAAACTTATACATAAACAATCATGCCCACATAAATGATAAAATACAAATATAGTCTAGCAAGGAGAGGAGAAAAGAGGGTGAGGGGAGAGGGGAGGGCGATTGACAGGATCTCACCTAATGTGCACAGTTGTGAGAGTGAAGGGCTCTTCTATAACTTGAACTTTACCTTAGAAGTGAGAGCAATGTAATCTAAAAATTTGTACTCTCATATTAATTTGAAGTTTTGAAAAAGAAAAAAAATTAGGTATTTAAAGGAGATAACTCAACCCTGTGCACATAATAGGGGGAAATCTGTTTCTGTATTAGGTGCTGTATTTCTTTTTATGTGGACTATGTAAAGCTTATAAAAAAATGTTTTAAATGTTCTGAGATGGCTAGTATAAACCTCTACTTGGATTAGATAAATCTGTTCTTTTACTAAGCATTGGTAAATACAATCAACAATGTAACTCCGAATTATAACCCTTTTCTGTTGGACAAAGGAAACATAGATGGGAATTCTGTAGACAGAATTCTTAATATTTAAATGGTAAACTAAATAAAATTAAGTTTCCAGAAAATCTTGGAAATGAATACATTAATTTAAAAAACTTTCCTGCTAACTTTCAGCACCATTCTCATTACAGAGGCCAAATATTAAGACAATTAACTCTTAGAAGTAACTTGAGATTAAGTCTAAAGGAACTTCAATTTCATAATGATCTTTATATTTAACATGGTTTTGAATATATTTGTCTAACTCTTCATGTTTCCCATGAAGCTGCTGCCCATCTTCTCTCATTTCCTATTTCTGATGCTCTTTACTCTTGCAGATCCAAGTTTCTCTTTGACCTAGAACAGATCCTTCTGGTAGTGAAGGTAGACTGGAAACAAATTCTCTGTTTCCATTCTCCGAATATCTTTATTTAACTCTTGTTTGTGAGACCTATTTTTGCTAAGATGAAATTCTGAGTTGATTTTTTTTTCTTTCAGTACTTTAAAGAATCCATTTAATTATTTTCTAGACTCTGCTGCTTCTGATGAAAAATCAGTGATAATTCTTATCCTTGGCCCTTGTATATAAAGTGCCTTTTTTCTCTTTGGTTGCTTTAAAGATTTTATCTTTACCTTTGGTTTTCAGCAGATTGGCAATGATGTACCTTGGTTGGTTTTCCTTATATAAACCCTGCATGGGTTTGTTTAAGGGTAAGTCAGTGTTTTTACAAAATGTGAGGAGTGTGGGCCATTTCTTCAAATTATTTTTGCCTCAAATTATTTTCTTCTGGGACCCAATTACCTGTATGCTAGGTTGCTTGATATCATCCCTGAGGCTTTTCTTGTTTTTCTTCAATCTTTTTTTCTCTCTATTCTTCAGATTAAGTAATTTCTACTGGTTTGTGTCTAAATACAATAACTCTTTGATCTGTTAAATCTGATCTGCTGTTAATCTCATCAGTTTCTTGTTTTAGTTACTATACTTTTCAGTTCTAAAAGTTTCGTTTATTATATTTATGGTTTCAATTTCTTCACTATTTCCTATTTGATCACTCATTAAGAACATATTTTTGAATCTTTTAACATAATTTTCTTTTAATTATTTTTATTCTAGTGGTTTTTTAAATTAAATATTGGTTATTGTGGATAATACATCGTAGGAAGTCTGATTCTGGATATTTCTGTGGAAAGGTTTGATTTTTGCTTAAGGAGGAATTTCATTTAATGGCTTATCTCTTTGAATTATTTAGGCTTAGTGTTTTACATTGTTAATGTAGATCTCTGGACAGTCCAAAGTATTTTCCAAACTCTTTTAACCTAACATTACTCACTGTCCAAACTGTATCTTCCATACACATCTCTTTGAGGTTGGTTTTAGGCTTTGTTAGGATAGGTCTGAAATAGGTCTGTCTTTAGGGTAATATTCCTTATTTCTAAAATGTGAACTTCCTGGTGTCTCAGCTGAATTTCAGAAGTTTCAATGAGATGTTAACAAATTTCTCCACTTCAGCAGGGCCAGAAATCCCACATTCTCTGCTGCAGCTCTTCCCAAGTAGGTTCCACTTGCAACTTCCTAGTGAGGCTCAGGTTGCCTCACCCTGCACATGACAACACAGCTCTGAGCCATGGATTTGAAGGTGATTCCTTCATGGATTTTGAGGTCCCCTCTCTACATAGCTCCCTCCTGTCAGGCTACCCTGTTTCAACTACCCTGAACTCTGATATCTGCCTCCTCAGCTCAACATGACTACCATGGTCTTCTCAGACTCCAGATCTCTTGATCATAGTCAGGAAATTGTCTTGAGACAGAGAGCTGTGGTAATCATGAAGTTCACCTCATGTATTTTCCTTATGTCACAGATCATAGTCTTACATTGCCTGCTCTCCAGTGCCTGAAATCAGATACACCACACATTTGTTGTGTTTTAGAGTTTGGGCTAGTCCAGTAGCAGTTGTCCCATCATGGATGGGAATGGAAGTTCAAGAGTCACATCATGATTTCAATTCTACCTGAAATCATATTTTCATATTAGACAGAAACACAACCACCATAGCACTTTATGTAAAGTTTCATTAAATAGCCTCTACCTCAGTTGCAAAAACTCAAGTAAAACTTCATGTTAAATCATTTTAAGCTCAAAATTATATAGGCTATGCCTAGCAAAATGCATGAAGTAACCATGTTTTTTTCTTTACAAATTATTTCATTGTTTGCTAGATAGAGCAGAAAGAAATGAGGAAGAGCCCATTCCTTAGAGTTATGACTTATCTACTAATTAACCCTATGATCTTGGGCTTACAAATATATTTAATGTGTCTTTGTTTGGGAACACTCAAGTAACTTCACTGAAAACTAACAAAATCTAGTTGGAAATTTATATTTGTAATTTGCCTTGATTATATCCTCTGAAAGATACTTTCTGAGGACAAACATCATTGCCATGGTTTTCTCACAGAATTAAACAGGTTTCAACTTTGGTAGTTGGAATGAAAATTTTGGAGGTCTTTTCTTAATTTAAGAAAGAACGTTGCAAAGAAAGAAAGAAAGAAAAAGAAAGGAAAGAAAGAACAGAAAGTTACTCCTATAATTATATTCAGTACCTCTAGAAAGGAAAGAACCAATGACAAAAGAAATATCTGGGCAGCAAATAGCAGTTTGGTAGTGTCAAGGAGGTTGGAGGAGGCCTTTTAATTAAGAAAATGATATAAATATGCACATAATGTCATGTGAGTAATTAAATTGTCCTTTCTCTAGAGAGCAATATTAAGGCCTCAAGGGCCAAAATGATATACTAATTCAATGTAATTATACCTTTGGGTGAAACATCAAAGATGCAATGTCTGTGAGCTAAAATGCAATGTCAGTCTGCATTTCAATGCAGCTGAAATGCCATTATTTAAAGAAAGACCAACAGATGCAACAAGAGCACTTATCAACATGGTCTAGTGATCACTCTCAGTGCAAAATCTTAAGCCTGTTCTGTGGGGTCTTTCACCTGCCCCCAGTTGACTTTTCTAAAACAGTCTTCACTCAGCGTAGAAGTGGATTGAAAAGAAATACAGGTTCCAGATCACTTTTTTCCTCTTTCTCAATTTCTCTTTTAGTTATGAATTCTATTTTGCTCTGGAGGGAAAAAAATACAATCCCCTTGATACTTTTTCCTGTATGATCACTAATTCATCCTTCCCTCCAGTATTTCATACTTTAATGTTTGAAAATTGAAGATGTCTTGGAAGGTAATGAGTCTAACGAGGGAGTTTGTATTGGAACCCTGGCCTCTGACATTTCTGCTAGATAAACCATTCCTTCCAGGCTTGAACATGAATGCACATGCTAAATCATTTTAAGCTCAAAATTATGTAGGCTATGCCTAGCAAAATGCATGAGGTAATGATTATGAGCTTGCCTGAAGAATTTCTGGAACTAGGCCTGCAAGACTGTCTAAACTAGTGCAGAAATGGGATATGGTAGCCATGCCTACAAATATATTGCAAAAAAAATAAAGGTTAAATGATGGCATTAAAATGAACCAACTCAATGAAGTCTCTGAGTACTACATAAATTTCAGACATTTCATAATCAAACTTAGACATTTCTGTTGAGTTTTTTCTCATCATTATTACATGCAATTGTATGTAGGGGGCTTCCTGCCTTTTTTACCACAATTTAATGGGACAAACTGCAGGTACACAGTCCTCCCTCACTTTCTGTGCCCATTTCTCTGGCATAGGTCATTGCCAGTAAATGCTAAAACCTACTGGTTTTTAAGCAGTGAAAAAGAATAATTCCATGTAAGAATTATTCTCATAATCTCAAAGTACTTAAATCCTGTATCATTCTGTCTTTACTCTTTTCTTTAATAACTGTCCTATATATTATGGAAAGAACAATGTGTTCTACAAGTTCTTAGCAGATTCTAGAGTTGAGGCTCAGTTCTCTTTTTTTTTGTTCTTGTTCTTTACTTTTCTCAATTTATTCCTTCCATCTGCCCCTTGCCTCCATAGGCTGCCCTAGTCATTCTAGTCTGCTGTCCTTCATAATATAGACTCACTACCTTCTTCTTCATGAAAATACATTTATTAGTAGTAATATTTTATTGATATACTATTATTACATTGTTACAATATTGTTATATGCTATATTATGTGTATAGCATTATACTGTGTATAAAGGAATTATAGTACAAAACAGGAAATAATTTATGATTGAATAACTGGTCATACTATTGCTAAAGTTTTCTGAACTTTCCACCCCCAAGGAGTCCTTACTGACAATCTTCAATGTATTTCTGGGGCCTGCGCTCTGCCCTCTAGACTGTAAAGCAGCTTTTTGTTTTCAATCTCTCTCTTTCATGGTCTGACCCTTCTCAGCTGTGCAGCAGTAGGAGGAAGCCACTCCAAAATTCCTGAAACTTTATGATGCAGAGAAATTTGGCTCCCTCTTAGGCTCACCCTCTTCTGTCCAGACTCTCCTGGGGTCTACCTTCAATGAGTTTAAAAAAAAAAAAAAAGAAAAGAATAAGAAGTTTATTGAATGCTTTCCCATATGAAAGAGCAATTCTGCCACTCTCCTATAGCAACCACCTGAAACAGCTATTGGCTTACAATTTTTTTGTTTATAGCCATAATTTCTCTAAAAATTAGTTTATATAATGTTTTAAATAAAGTGATTTGACAGAAGATTCAATATGGTGACAGACAAAAGTACAAGGCCCAGTTGTCAAGAGAGGTAATTCTGTCTGAAGCAGGAAAAGTTAGAAGAAAAAGAGTTTGTAATTTCTATTTCTTTCTTCCAGGGACCTCAGGCATGTGTGGAAGAAAGTAAGTTAGAAAGACAGTAGTGATTGCCTTTTGAAAAATAAAGCTATTCTAAAGTTAAGTAACTGAGGAGTAAAACTATAGTCCACAAATGGTTCAGCTGAGGTCATAGAGAAAGAATTTAGAGCAACTTTTCAAATTCCAAGAATGCAAATGAGGCCTGGAGAGCCCAAAGGCTGCTCTTAGAGACAAGCACACTGGCAGGTGTCCCCTTAGGATTCCACTCGGGACAATGATAACCCTGGGTGAGAAGGGAATGAACTTTGCAGACTTGAGTCTGACTGCACATTTTCTACATCGTCAGTGTTATCGTCTAATATTCTAAATCCTGTTTATTATACTGATTTGAAAACTTTAAGAGTGTTTTTGTATTTCAAGGGTTCCTGGTGGACATTTGGAATATTCCATAAAATAAACTACCTGGATCTATTTATAAAAATTTGAAGATTGCTTATACAAAGGATGTAATTTACAACTACTTTTAGATACCATCTCCTAACAAACTCCAACATTGCCTTATTAAATATACATTTATATATTTTATATACATTGCTTCATTTAAAATATATAGATATGAAATAGTACTTAACAATAAAAGGTTTATAATAAGAATTTGGAATCAAAATAAGAAAACTTTTGTCCTAGTGAGAATAAGCTGTTCAACAGCAGTGAAGTCACATGTACAGCTCTTGTTTTGAATTCACTTTCTCCCAGTTCTTACATCACCAATAACAAAACTTTTTTATTGCAACTTCACTTTCATACACATTGTCAGCTGAATCACTGTGATAAATATTTTATAGGTTCAGAAAAAGTCAATGAATACTTAAAAATAATTTTAAAATCTATTCATAATATATACTTAATATATGAATTGCCTTAAGGTTTTTCTGGAACGTGTAACAATGTGAAATGGTGTATGGATAATGGGATGTTTATTTTCAGTGGGGTAGTCTTGCATAGTGGTAAAGAATAGCAAAGAGCCATACTCCAGATATTTAGTGATTATCTTTGGGTGTGAGATTGCCAGTGATTTTTCTTTTTTATATTGTTCTATTATTTTAAAAAATTTTTACATTGATCATTAATTAGTTTCAAGGGTGGCAAATAAAGCCATAAAAGAATGGTAAGTAAATATTAATTAGTATTTTTATAAAGTTTTGTTCAAAAAAATCTAAGTATAATAGTGAAGTCAGAAACCATAAATTGCAAAAAAAAAAAACCAAACCCATAAATGGAAAAACTTATGTATTTGACTATTTCTAAATATTAAAATTCAGTATGATAAATAATCTATAAAGTTAACATAAAATAACTACTATGAAAATATTGGTAACATATATGACAAATGTTAATGTGATCAATAAAAATGATGAACTGTCCAAAATAAAAATGCCAACGGAAAGAACCAGGCATGTAGCAAAAGAAAATGCAAATGACCTCTTGTGAAAAGATAACATATTCTCACTGATAAATAAATAAATGTAAAATAAAACTACAAGATAGTACTTTTCATCTTCCAAATTGACAAATACTTAAAACATGAAAATGTGTTGTGTTAATAAAATATGGAATAAAGTACAATCTTAATACACTATTATGGGAGTATAAATTGGCTTTTCATGGAGAATAATTTGACTTTGTTTATCAAAATTAAAATATTCCTAACTTTGGACTCAGCAATTCTATGTTTATGAATTTATCCTATGGGGAAAGTTCAGTAAACATTCTGTGAAAGCTGTTAGTACCATCTAATACCTATGCTGTTCTTTTCTTCCTGATCTGCAACTGAATTTGCATATAAGTAGAGCATGTGACTAGTTATTCTTAAGGGAATATGAATGGAAGTGTGTAGGTTGCCTCCAGGCTGAGGTGATTGTGGGTAGGCATGTGGACTTCCTCTACACTGTCTTGATTTCCCTTGGAAGATTTGTCTCAGGAAATCAAGATTTTGAAATCGGTTGGCTGTTATAGCAGATCTGATATATATGAGAATATATCTACTCAGACTGGTTGTGATGATTAATTTTAGGTGTCAACATACCTGGATTAAGAGATACCCAGATAGCTGGTAAAGCATTGTTTTTGGATATGTCTTTGAGAGTATTTCCAGAAGAGGTTGGCATTTGAGCCACTGGACTGAGTAAGGAAGATCCACTCACCCTGTATGCGCATGCACCATCTAATTGGCTGCAGCCCCAGTTAGAACAAAAAGGCTGGAAAGTGTTTACTTCTTTCCACATCCATGCCAGCATCTGCAGCTTTGTGATGTGGGCTATTTTCACTGGGGTTAGGTGATATCTCAGGGAGGTTTAGATTAGGGACTGAACATTTTTTCATGTGTTCAGAGAAGGTTCTTTAATGCCTCTTACCTACTTATAAATGAGATTGTTTGCTCTTTTCTTTTTGATTAGTTTTGAGTTCTCTGTAGATTCTGGTCATCAGCACTACTGTCAGATTTGTAGAGTGCAAGTATCTTCTCCCATTCTGAAGGTTGTCTGTATGCTTTAGTTGTACACTTAAGCTATGCAGAAGCTTTTTAGTTTGATCATGTCCCATTCATTTATTTTTAATGTTACAATTGCCCAGGGTGTCTTTTTTAATAAAGTCTTTCCCCAGGCCAATGTTGTTAAGAGTTTTCCCCCACACTTTCTTCTAGGATTTTTATCATTTCATGTCTTAAATTTGAATCTTTTATCCAGCGATAAACTCTTAATACACTGCCATGAGAGCTGCAGGTCCCATTTTAGTTGTCTATATGTGGCTACCAAGTTCTCCCAGTACCATTTATTAAATAAGGATTCTTTTCCCCAGTGTATGCTTTTGTTTGATTTATCAAGGATCAGATGTCGATACATGGCTGAATTCATCTCTAAATTCTCTATTCTATTCCATAGATTTATATCTTTATTATTTGTAATAGCTAGGAATTTAAAATAATCTAAATGTCCACTAACAGGCTAATTATTACACCATTACATACAGCATGATCTCATTTTTATAAAAATTATATGTATTTTCATATGTAGACAGAAATAGTTGAAAAGACATCTGTCAATCTGTACATTATGATGTCAGAGTAGCATGGGGTTATGGGAGATGCACCTTTTCTGCCATTGTAATTTTTCAATTATCCAAACCTTTTAGAGAGTTAATACCTTTATAACCAATAAAAAAAGTCATGCTCATAGTTTACAAACTTAAATTACCTTGAATATTTCCTGGATAGGAAATACAAGCAAATAATAATTCGTATGTGTAGACATGGGTAGTACATTCAGTAATCAAAAGAAAACAAACAAAAAAGGCAAAATGACATATATCAAAAGAATAATTGTGTTTGTCTTGAGTGGTGGAATGCTTTTCTTTTCTGCATTTTCCAAATGGTCTGTATCAAGCATGTAATACTTACATAATTAGGTGGAAAGCTAACTTGCGAATGTTGCCAATGTAAACAGAAAATGAGAAAGCTTCACCTAGGACTACCCTCTTCTCTATATTAACCTCTCTTATGCCAGGGTAGCATCTTCCAAAGATATAAAAGCATTAAGTTGACCTTCAGCAGCCCTTATTGTACAGTTACACTTTTCTAGCTCCTACTTGCATATATATATATATATATATATATATATATATATATATATATATACCCACATAATAGATTAGAATCTCATGTAAACAATCAGACCAGCTAGGTCTGATTCAAGAGGAATTCAGGAATCTCTTTGCTAATGAATCACAATGGTGGGACTATTAGAAAAAGTGAGATGATAGCAGACTGTTTATAGTTGGTAGTACTTTGCTGGCAATGACTATTCTGAGCAATGTTGGTGAGAGGCACCTAAGAAGATAGAGATAGGAGAAACCTCTTCAAAATTGGTGTTCCTAATCAGAAAATTTTGGCTCCTCTAGGTCAGTGATTTTTGCCTCCAACATTAAATTTTGAAAAATTTCAAACATACTGAAGGTAAAAAAATTTTATAGTTAATCCTCAGTTACCATCTAGGTCTTACCATTAATATTTTACTACATTTTTTTTTTTGTCTTGTGTGCATATATGTATATGTGTATAATCTCCAACTCTCTATCCATCTTATTTTTTGATGGATTTCAAAGTAGATTTTATATATCAGTGTACTCCTTCAATGCCTCAGCATGTACATCATAAACTAAAGTTTAATATTAGTTTACATTTTTTTTTCATTTAAGGCAAAATTTACAAAGAATGAAATGCTCAACTCTTTTTTCCCCCCATTCCACACATATGCTATTTTAAATTTTTTACATTTTGGTTTTTCTTTCTTTTTTAAATTTCAGATTAATATGAGGGCACAAATGATTAGGTTACAATGTTTGCATTTGTTAGGTAAGGTCCATACACCCCTCACCCAGGAGGCATGCCATATACCCTTACGTTGTGCCTGTTAGGTGAGAACACACCAATCCCCTTCTCTCCCTCCCCTTCTTTTTCTCTCCCCCTAACTTGAATTAAATTGAGTTTTTTTTTCTTGTGTGGAAATGCTCAATTCTGAAGTGTACTATTTACTGAGTTTGGCCAATTGCATATGCCTTTGTAACTTAAATGCATACCAAGATACAGAACATTACCCAAACCCTACTAAGTTCTCTCCTATCTCTTTCTAGTTAACTCCCATCTCCTTTCCACCAAAATTAGAACCACTGTTCTAATCTTTTTCCCACAACAGAACAGTTCTGCTTATTCCAGATCATATAAATGAAATCATATAACGTATGCTCTTGGGCTCTTGAGTAAGGCTTTTTCTTCATTATATTTTTTGAGATTCATCTTTGTTATTAAATCAATAATTCATTCCCTTTTGTGGTTGACAGTTTGTTGATCCATTCTGCTGTTGACATTAAACAATTTGGGACTGTCATGAATGAAGCTGTTATAAGCATTCTTGTACAAATCTTTGTGTGAGCATATGTTTTCATTTCCCTTGAATAATTACTTAGGAGTTACTGTATGTTACTGTAATTACATATACAGTTAACCCAGTAGATATATGTTTAGTTTGATAAGGAACTCTCAGTCCTTTTTCCAAAGTGTTTGTACCATTTCATACTCTATCAATTAGGGTATAAAAATTCCAGATTTTCTACATCCTCACTAACATTTACCATTGTTGTTCCTTTTAAATTTTAGCCATTCTGGAAGGTGTGTGATTTCATTGTGATTTTATTTATTTATTTTTACACTTGATCTTAGCCAAAAGGTCGAAAAGTGATATTTATTTGTTTTTATTATTCAAATCTTTTAAAATTGTTTTTTATTAAATCATAACTTTGTACATTGATGCATTTATGGGCTTCTGTGTACTGCTTTGATATACAATATGAAATGCTTACATTGAAATAATACATCCATCACAATTATACTCATTTCTTAATAGTTTTGAAATGTACCATTGTATCATGCACAGTAGGTGAGGTCCCCCCAAATACCCTTCCTCCTCCCATAACCCCCCTCCCATCCCCTTTCTCTCATCTTCCCTTCTACTTTCTTGACTATAGTTATGTTTTGCCATTCATATGAATATATTGGTGATTATGTATAGATTTCATAGTAGTATTGAGTACATTGGATACTTTTTTTCCATTCTTCAGATACTTTACTAAGAAGAATATGTTCCAGCTCCATCCAGGTAAACATAAAAGACACGAAGTCTCCATCCTTTTTATGGCTGCATAGTATTCCATGGTATACATACACCATAATTTATTAATCCATTCATGGGTCAATGGCACTTGGGCTGTTTCCATGTGTTGGCTATTATGAATTGGGCTGCAATATTCTGGTGAAAATGTCTTTGTTGTGAAATAATTTTTGATCATCTGGGTAGAGGAATTGCAGGAGCAAACGGTTGGTCTACTTTTAGTTTCTTGAGTGTTCTCCAAACTTCTTTCCCAAAAGATTGTATTAGCTTGCATTCCCACCAGCAATGTAGAAGTATTCCCTTCTCTCCACATCCACACCAACATCTGTAGTTTTGGGATTTTGTGATGTGGGCTAATCTTACTGGAGTTAGATGATATCTCAAAGTGGTTTTGATTTGCATTTCTCTGATGATTATGGATGAAAAGCATTTTTTCATGTGTTTGTAGGCCATGTGCCTGTCTTCATCACAGAAGTTTCTGTTCAAGTCTTTTGCCCACAAATAAGTGGGGTTATTTGTTGTTTTTTTATTGGTTAATTTGAGTTCTCTGTGGATTCTAGTTATCAGACCTTTGTCAGAAGTATAACCTGCAAAAATCTTCTCCCATTCTGCAGGTTGTCTGTTTGCTTTACTTACTGTGCTCTTGGCTGTGCAAAAGCTTTTTAGTTTGATCAGATCCCAGTAATGGATTTTTGGTGTTACTTCAATTGCCTGGGGTGTCCTTCTCATAAAATATTCTCCCAGGCAACTTTCTTCAAGTATTTTCCACTCTCTTCTAGTATTTTCATAGTTTCATATCTTATGTTTAAATCTTTTATCCAGTGAGAATCAATTTTTGATAATGGTGAAAGGTGGGGGTCCAGTTTCAGTCTTCTACAGATTGCTAGCCAGTTCAACCAGCACCATTTGTTAAATAGGGAGTCTTTCCCCCACTGAATATTTTTGATAGGCTTGTTGAAGATCAAAAGATGATAAGTGGCTGGGTTTATCTCTTGGTTCTTTGTTCTGTTCTATAAATCTGCTTCCCTGTTTTTGTACCAATACCATGCTGGGTTTTTGTTTTTGTTTTTTGCAGTTTTCGGCTGGGGCCAGGTTTGAACCCACCATCTCTGGTATATGGGACCAGCGCTTCCACTCCTTTAAGCCACAGGTGCCACCTAGTACCATGCTGTTTTGATCACTATAAATTTATAATATAGCCTGAAGTCTCTTAACATGATTCCTCCTGATTTGTTCTTATTTCTGAGTAATGTATTTGCTATTTGAGGTTTTTTTCTGCTTCCATATAAAATGAAGTTCTATGTTTTCCAGTTCTTTAAAGTATGACAATGGTGCTTTAATAATTAGGATTGCATTAAATCTGTAGATTGCTTTGGGTAGTATGGACATTTTAACAATGTTGATTCTTCCCAGCCATGAGCATGGTATGTTTTTCCATTTGTAAACATCTTCAGCTATTTCTTTTCTCAGAGTTTCATAGTTCTCTTTAGAGAGATATTTCACATCCTTTGTTAGTAAATTTCCAGATACTCCATCTTCTTTGGCACTACTATAAAAGGAATAGACTCCTTGACTATATTTTCAGCTTGACTGTTGTTGGCACATAAATGACTGATTTGTAAGTATTGATTTTGTATCCTAAGATGCTTCTGTATTCCTTGATCACTTCTAAGAGTTTTGAAGTTGAGTCCCTGGGGTTTTCCAGGTATAGGATCATATCATAAGCGAAGAGTGAGAGTTTGATCTCCTATGACCCTATTTTGATACCCTGGATAGCCTTCTCTTGCCTGATTGCTATGGCTAAGACTTCCATTACTATGTTGAATAGCAGTGGAGACAGTGGACATCCCTGCCTGGTTCCTAATCTGAGTGGAAATGTTTTCAATTTTACACCATTCAATATGATGTTGGCTGTGGCTTTGCTGTAGATGGCCTCTATCAGTTTAAGAAATGTCCCTTCTATGCCTATTTTCTTAAGTGTTCTAATCATGAAAGGATGCTGGATTAGCAAAGGCTTTTTCTGTGTCAATTGAGAGAATTATATGGTCTTTATTTTATTGATGTCATATATTATATTTATAAATTTGCATATGTTAAACCAACCCTGTAACCCTGGAATAAAACTGAAGGGTGTCTCCTGTACCCCAGTATGGTGACTTAGTCTCATATGTGCTCCTTGAGGTATGAGGCCCTGAGAAGGGAAAATTCTATTTTTGGGCTAGAAACAGGACTTGGGGGTTAATTCCTCCCTGTTTGCTGAAAAAGCCTTGCTAATCTAAGCAGTTATGCCTTGAGAAAGGAATGTACCAGAGGGCCTTGCCAAGTTGCAGCTGGGGACTGAGCACCTGCCTGGGGCAGTGGGCCATTGCACTTATTCCCTAAATTCAAATTACATAATAAGTTCATGTAATCTTTGAGGGAAGTGGGCAAACAGAACAGATAGCCTGGAGACCTTGTGGTTTTTCTTTAAGTTAAACCTTGAAGAATTAGAAATGATGTATAAGTGCTTTGTAACATTTATGCCGAGGAGGAATTTTTATGGCATTTTCAATTATTCCTTTTGTTCTTTACTTTTGGTTATTTTTATCTGATGAGTTCGGATATATAAGTGAGTGAATAAAGATGAATTTTTGCTGAGTGCCTGATCGAGCCTCAGCCTTCCCTTTGCAGATCAATCATTTCATCCACAGTGCTTTCCTCTGCATCACTGACCAAGCAGGCTAGTGGACAGCAACATCTGGTGCAGCGAGCAGGGTCTTCGGCTGGACCAAACCTGGTCGACTGTCTACTGGATCTCTGGTCTCCGACCTTAAGGTAAGAACACTGGGAATGGCCAAAACTGAGAAGGTTACTACTGTGCCAAAAGTACCCAGGACTCTCAGCAAGGAATATATATATATATATATATATATATATTTTTTTTTTTTTTTTTTTTTTTTTTTTTTTTTAGTTTTTGGGGAGGGCGGGGTTGTACCCCCCCCCGCCCCCAGTTGGGGGCGGCGCCCAATTCCGTGTAGCCCCGGGC
>CAUYPK010135079.1:0-75266 GCA_963574355.1 Loris lydekkerianus
CCTCCCTCCCCACCCTTTCCCCCTTCCCCCCTATTCTTAGGTTGTAGCTGTGGAATAGCTTTCATGTGAAGGTCCCAAGTTAGTCTCATAGTAGGGGTGAGTACATGGGTAATTTTTCTTTCATTCTTAAGACACTTTACTAAGAAAAATATGTTCCAACTCCATCCATGTAAACATGAAAGCGGTACAGTCTCCATATTTCTTGAATGGTGCATAACATTCTATGGTGGACTTATAACACAATTTATTAATCCATTCATGGATTGAGGGGCACTTGGGCTTGTTCCATGAATTAGCAATTATGAATTGGGCTGCAATAAACATTCTGGCACAAATATCTTTGTTATAATGTGATTTTTGGTCTTCTGGGTATATACCTAGTAGAGGAATTATAGAATTGAATGGCAGATCTATTTTTAGATCTCTAAATGTTCTCCATACATCTTTCCAAAAGGAATGTATTAATTTGCATTCCCACCAGTGGTGTAGAAGTGTTCCCTTTTCTCCACATCCACACCAACATCTCTGGTCTTGGGATTTTGTGATATAGCTTTTGGCCGGGGCTGGGTTTGAAGCCACCTTTGGTATATAGGGCTGGCGCCCTGCTCTTTTGAGCCACAAGCGCCATCTTTTTTTTTTTTTTTTATGGTGACTTTATGACAAACAAAACTTCTCTAAAGGATGGCTGTTTAAATAGCCATCTGATGGTCCTTCCCAATGATTGAGGCTAAGTTTTTATATTGTATCTCTGTTTATATTGAAATAAATGATGCAGGCACAGTACCATTATCATATGCTATTATGCAGCCTGTGTTATGGTAATGAGATTCTAATTTTTATTAGGTGGGGATTTTAGTTTTATAATTAGCTAAATGGTACTGTAGGACCACCAAAGCAGTTTTAAAGCAGTTGGGGCCAGTTTGAGCTGGCCGTATCAAGACAAGAGAGTGCTGGGGCACCTAAGAAAGTGCTGGGCACTTGTCCCAGGCCCCACATCGTGGTGCCTGCTCCTCTACTTTGCTATAATTTCATTGAGTGCTCTGGGCTCTGGGCTAGCACAATATTTCCACTGTGTGGTAAAGAGCTTGCATTTTTCCCTCCATCCACCTCATTTTCCAGCTCTTAGAAATTTTTTGCCCATTCTTTTTTTGCAATATTTTCTGAGTGGAGACCAAGGGGACATTACATCTATGATTCTTACACTGACTTGGATTTTTTTTAATTTTTTATTTATTTATTTATTTTTATTGTTAAATCAATTGTTAATCAATCAATTTAACAATTTTATTGTTAAATCAATCACTGTATATTAGTGCAATCAAGGGGTACAATGTGCTGGTTTCATATACAATCTGAAACAATCTCATCAACTGACTTGTATTTTATGGAAGCAATTCGTCTATATAACTCACATTCAAAAAATAGGCAACAACCACAGAAGCAAGTGTCAAATACAGTCATTACGCCAATTAATAAAACACAGCTCTAACGTGTAGGCAAAAAATGCAAGCATTCAGAAAAAGAATTAAAGACTATGATTTCTTTTATGTTATTGATATGGACATCTGAATGATTTAAAACATCAGTAATATTATTTTTTTAATATGAAATATATGTGCCAGAAGCAGATTTTTCTTTTTCTTTTCTTTTCTTGTCTCTTTTTTCTTTCTTTCTTTCCTTTTTTTTGACAGTCTCACTCTGTTGCCCAGAGGGCAGTGGCGTCAGCCTTGCTCACAGCAACTTCAAACTCCTGGGCTCAAGTGAGCCTCCTGCCTCAGCCTCCCAGGCAGCTGGAACCATAGGCACCTGCCACAATACCTGGCTTATTTTTCTATTATTAGTAGAGATGGGGTCTTACTCTTGCTCAGACTGGTCTCAAACTCCTGAGCTCAAGCGATCCACCTGCCTTGGCCTCCCAGAGTGCTAGGATTACAGGATCCTGCTGAGCCACTGGGCCTGGCTATAGCAGGTAGTTTTCACTGAGGCACAGGTCACACCCTGTGCTGTAGTGAATACATCTACACCAATTTTATTTTATAAACTCACTTTTCTCATTTTGATAGGTATAAAACGCATTTTTTTTGCGTGGTTCAGTGCATTAGCTGTGAATTGGGTGAGTGGTAATCTGGGTGAGAGCATTTAATGCTCCTGCCCCAGGAACTGGAATATTTAGGAGCCATTTCCAAAGCCAAAGACCTGGGGAAATAGAGGCCTTTATATTATAAGGTACCAAGAAGAGTTTTATGTAGAGTTCCTGGCAGAAAAGGGGACATCATGGTACTCCCTCAGTCCCATTGTGGGAAGTGATACAGCGCCAAGTGTGTGCCATACAGCCACTCGGCCCCCAAAGATGCAATGCAGGCTCCAGCTCTTATGAAGCCGTGTTGTTTTTCCATCTAGTCAGATGTCCATACTCCCCCGTGTAGGTACGTGCTGAAGGAAGTGGCCATCTTGTCAGCTGGTAGTGTGTGTAGGAATTTGCAGAGTGATTATGCCTTTTTTCACAGAGGGGCCTTTGGATATGACAACCCATGTTCAGCTATTATCCATATAAATCTCTCTCAAATTGATGTGTGTGTTGTCTCACCAATGTAAAGATGTGTCTTTTCGTTTTATCAACAGTTGACAGGTGAGAGATCTTCTGCAATGTAGGTAGCTGTCAGTGTGGAATGGTGAAGTTCATGTCACTCATGTGGGTAGAGTCGAAGACTACCCACATGAGTGACATGTGGAGAGCTTCTCTAGTCTCCCCAATTCTGTGATGTTAAGGGAAGCACATTCCATGGCCCATTCCCACTGGACACAGGTATATATCTGCAAATCCTCAGTGGGTATTTTTTGGTATCAGAATTTTTTCTGTGGTCCTTTTAAAGAGCTAATCATGTTTTAAAGAAAAAACTCAGATATTGTGTCTAGTTCTGATAATGACAGGAAAAGAAAGCTAAAATGTAGTTAAGTATTCAAATTATCTGATTATAAATTTATATTAATTTAGATAGAAGCAGAATATTAAATAAATTTTTTTTAGATGGAGTCTTTTTTTCTTTTTTTTTTTTGAGACACAGTCTCACTATGTCAACCTTGGTAGAGTGCTGTGGTGTCACAGCTCACAGCAATTTCAAACTCTTGGGCTAAAGTGATTCTACTGCCTCAGCCTCCAGAGTAACTGGGACTACAGGCACCCACCACAACGCCCAGCTATTCTTACAGATCGGGTCTCGGTCTAGCTCAGGCTGGTCTTGAACCTGTGAGCTCAGGCAATCCACCCATCTCAGCCTCCCAGAGTGTTAGGATTACGGGCATGAGCCACTGTACTCGGCCCATAAGTTCTCTTTTATGAACCCTATCACAGGTTATTTAGACTATCTGTGACATGGCTGGACTTGGTTTTGTCCTAAATTTTGCACTTTCCTAAATATCCAGTAAGTTTATGTTAGGACAAAAGATTATCACATAAGATCCTTTTTCATACAAAATTATTCTTTTCCCTCTAATTCTGCTTATTAAAAATATATCTTTATTTTTAAACACTTAAGTTGTCACCCTAGGTAGAGTGCCATGGCATCATAGCTCACAGCAACCTCCAACTCTTGGGCTCAAGTGATCCTCTTGCCTCAGTTTTTCTATTTTTAGTAGAGACAGGGTCTCGCTTTTTGTTCAGGCTGGTCTTGAACACATGAGCTGAAGCTATCCACCCACCTCAGCCTCCCAGAGTGCTAGGATTACAGGTGTGAGCCACCATGCCTGGCAACCTAACTTTCTCTTTATAGCTCCCTCTTTTATTTGCTTATTCCTTTTTATCTTCTTTTAGTTTCCTTTCTAAACTTTCTATTTTCAATCAAACTATAAATAACTTTCGAAATAAACAAAATCATTTTTTTATTTCTTAATAAAGAGTACCTTTTATGTCTCTTCTTATAATTTTAAATTTCTTTTCTCAAAAAGTACATTTTACTGTGGCCAGGTTCAGTGGCTCATGCTTATAATCCTACCACTCTGGGAGGCCGAGGTGGGTGGATTGCCTGAGGTCACAGGTTGAAGACCAGCCTGACCCAGAGTGAGACCCTATCTCTAAAAATAGCAAGGCATTGTGATGGGCACCTGTAGTTCCAGCTACTTGGGAGGCTGAGGCAAAAGAATTGCTAAGAGTTTAAGGAATTGCTTAAGAGTTTAAGAATTGCTAAGAGTTTAAGCCCAAGAGTTTGAGGTTGCTGTGAGCTGTGTGATACCGAGGCACTCTACTGAGGGCAACACAGTGAGACATCTTACTTTTGTTACACTTTATATACAGAATCATATATATTAACCACAAATTTTTAACTTCCAGTAACCCAAACTTTAGTGAAAACCTGAGAAGGAAGAAATTTTGAATTGTCTGTCACAAATATATGTTTTTATTTTAGCAGTTTACATAGATCTTGTTTATCCTTTTAAGTTATTCTTCCCTTAATCATTTTATAGCCTCTGAATATTAGATACTCATCTAAGAATCTTTAAAGTAAACATAAGTCTTTTTTCCAATAACTCAAAATATTTAGCTGATTTATTAAATCAGCAATATTAAATTAGTCTTACTTATCCAAAGTTATATAAATGTAGACCACTTTGTTTTGGATTAGTTTATGGTTTCATAAACTTTGTGTTAAAACTCAACATCTTAAAAACACAAAAATGACTAGTAAACCCAGGCAAAAATGTATGCTGACAACTTGAAGACATTTTTTAACAATGATTATTTTTCTTTTAATAATCTTGCTTATTTATCAAAAAAATTACTAAGTTTACATAAACTTGAAAAACATTTAGACTTATTTACTTAATTTGTGTGCATATCTTTATAAGTCAATTTGGTACCATGTAGAAATAACATGTAACATAACACAAGTACATACAACAAATATATTTAAACATATATGCATGCAAAGGTCCAATAGCTTTTATGTGTACCTCCTAATTCCAGTCATAAGGTAACAATATGAACTCACCAGTTTGTAAAAGATGGTTGGATCTAAATTGTTTTTGACAAACTTGGAACTTGTTCACATGGCAAACTTTAGGTGCCCCATCAGGTGATGTGATGAAAAGTATGGACCAAAGTTTGAGTAAAGCAGTTTTCATGTCAGTTTGGGTTTTTTTAAAAGCCTCTTTTGACTCTTTTTTGGTTTCAAATGTGTTTCCATGCTCACACTGTTGTTAGAACTAGCTGTTCCAAGTAACCTTGAATCAGTGATATAGACAGTGAGTTTTATCTCAGTACCTGTAACTTAGCAACCTCAGTTTCAAAGTAGGTAGAAAAAAAAAATAGAAAGGTTTCCAGACCCTATGGTTTAACTCTATAATGGCTGATATACTGGGGACAAAGATAGCAAGAGAAACACTTACACAGAATGCAGGATGGTTCAATCACTAGCAGGAAATAAATGAATTTGCAGCTAACTGTTAACACAATTATTTGACCTGAATTAACCCTGAGTATCTGGGAATTGACTAACTGAAGCTAAAATCTTTGGAGAATCTAAGGGATGACTTGCCCAAGATCCTGGACCATCAGTGGAGTGATGGCCAACAATGATCTCGTTACCCAAAGTTTAGTACTTGCCCCTAAGGCTACATCAGAATAACAAGGACAAGTGCTTTGAAGAGAAGGAAATAAATTTGTTAATTTACCAGCAAATGAAGAGATGTCGGACTCCCATCTTAAAGTACCAACATCCTCCTGAGCAGAAGTACAGAGCTTTTAAAGAGAATGGTTCTGATCAATCCCATTTTAGGCTAAGACAACCTTGTGATCTCTGCCCAGATTCATCCTATATCCTGTGACACAAAGAACAAGGGCAGTCCTTTGCTCCTCCCAACCACTTGGCCTGAGGCAGGGATGTAATTTTTAATACTCAAAAAGGGGAAGGAGGTTTTGAAGAGACAGAAAACATTTTTACCCTTTTCTCAGGCCATTTTCTGTTACAACCTCAAAGGCACACAATCTTTTTTTTTGACTTTGGACAGTATTTAGAATTCTTTATTTTTTATTTATTTCATTTATTTTTTAGAGCCAGAGTCTGACTTTGTCTCCCTCGGTAGAGTACTGTGGTGTCACACAAGCTCACAGCAACCTCCAATTCCCGGGCTTAGGCAATTCTCTTGCCTCAGCCTCCCAAGTAGCTGGGACTACAGGTAGCCACCACAACACCTGGCTAAGTATTTAGAATTCTTTATGTGAGAAAAGGAAAAGATAAAGAGGCAATGGCAACTAGACGCAGGAGGCGAGGGGGAAGGGAGGAGGGGAGGATCACAGGCTTCTCACTAGGGCCAAGGAACAGGAAGTAACACCATCAAAGCAGATTAGGGGACATAAAAAGACAGGTCATGTGTTTTGGTGCCTGAGGGATATGTTGGTGGTTATCAGTTTCTGGAACTCAGCAGATAGAGCCTTGAAAGACATCAAACCATAAGTAATATTCAAAGTCATGGGCATGGATGAGATTACCCAAGGTGAATTTTTAGAGCAATTAGGAACAAATGTTTTAAATGGAACCATGGTGACTTCCAAAGGGTGATGTTTTAGTGGTAGTGGAATGAAGAACTTTTACTTTAGCTTTATACACTCTTGATTTATTATTTTATATATATTTATCTGTAGTAGTTGAGAATGAGAGACAAGATCATGGAGACCCCCTCCCATGTGTTGTACCTGCTGCACATATCTCCTGGCATCCTCTCAGCATCTTCAAGAGAGACAGCTCCCTACGTGTGGCCCAGCTCAGTGGGCAGGTTTGTTCCATCTTCTCAACATTAACTATGCCAGGCCTGGCCAGTGCCCCAGACATTACATGCCGTGAGGTATGCTCAGTGGAGGCAACAAGGGTTTATTGTTCTATAGAATCACCAACAAACAGCTGACAAATCCCTTTGTTTCAGAGGGCAGCTTCCCAATATAGGCATCAACGTGCTCTCCTCCTGATGAGAAAGGCACACAATCTTAACACAAACTGAGGTCACAGAATAATAGGCTTTTGCATCTCGAAGCCGCACAACACAAATAGGAACCTCTTGAGCAAAGGAATACAACAGGGCTAAGATCCAAAGTGGGGTTCTGGCAAGGGGTGAGGATGAAGAAGGGTGTATTTTAGAAGTAAACAAGGAAAGTATCATGCCTAGGCCTGCCCTGCTACTCTGCTGTCTCTTGTCCCCCCTGTCCTTGTGCCTGCCTGTGGCAAGTTCTGTGATGTTAGCTGCTTCAGATCGGCTCTGGGTCTGGAAACCCCAGAGGTTCAAGGCTAGGCTGAGAGTTGGAAAGACCAGGGTTTCCTGACCAGGGTGTGGCCTTGAACAAGTTCTTTATCCTCTTTAAGCTCCAGTTTCCTCATCTAAAAAGCAGGGATGATAATATCTATCTAATAGTACTGTTAGGAGGATTAAGTGAAATAAAGCTCAGAAAGTGGCCCACTTCGTGTCTAATTCATGAAGTAAAAGATCAAAAGAACTTTGTATCTGGGAAGGTAAATCAGCAGGATGTCAGTGAAAATTTCACTACAAATAAAGCTGATTCCCTAAAGCAAGACTTTGGCTGCACTTATTTGGGCTGCTCGGCCATGTTTGGATGTTAAGGACCTTGGTATCGGTTAATGTTCCTGCCTGACGAGGTGTTAGTGAATTATCAGCTAAGATAGTAGAAAGAGAAAAGGAACAAACAACATCAGCCGAGCACTTACTGTGTGCCACATGCTTGAAATTCAGTATCTCATTTAGTTCTTATAAAAATCATATAAAATAGGTATTAATGCTATAGGTGGGGTAAACAAGGCTCGCGTAGCTAATCCTAATGGTAACGCTGCTAAACACTCTTGCAACTTGCAAAGTCATGTCCTAACTCAAGTAATCCTCACTAAACCCTATAAGAGGGTTGCTATTATTATCTCGTTTTACATATGAGGAAATGGAGGCACAGAAAGGCTAAGTAGCTCACCCAGAGTCACACATATTAAGTCACAGATATGAGATACAAACAGCAACAGATCTGCCCTCAGAACCCATGTTTGTGCTATCCACCAAGAACACAGCGAAGGGTCCTCATGGTCACCACAGCCAACAAGAAGTGCTATAAATGGTGCAGTCTGTAGGTGCTGGACGGATGGAAGGAGGACAGTCCCTGCCTTCCATCAGGCCCTTTTGGTATGGTTTGAAGGACACTTGGGCAGCTTCACTGGGCTCTCCCAAAACTCCCTACCTGAGAATACATGCTTAGAATATCATTTCTTAGCTTAAGACTAGTTGCAGTCTGGGGTTTGTCAAAATGTCTTGTCAGCACCTGTCAGCCACCGGTGCTGTGAATTTCCAGTCTTCCTTTGGCTCCCCCCAACCCCAACATAAACAGTTTTGATAACAGAGAAGAGAGGAAGATCTTGAAGGTCCTGGGGAAGCCAGGTGAACTCTGAGAATTTCAGGCCTCATCCACTGCCCCGTCTGCATTTAAAAGCCTGTGTGTAGTGGGCAGAAGGTCAGGACATGCTCTGGTGAGATCCGCCTGTCTCCTAATCTCCAAGGTCACTGCTAACAAGGAAAGCCAGAGTCCTTTCCCTGCTGCTTCTATTCTAGGGTGGATAATTCAATGTTGGTGGCCTCCAAGTGCTAGATCAGGGACATTTTCTTCCTTGCAGACATCCTGGGGTAAAGGAGAGTGGTCATGAAGGCGCCAGGCCTGGTGGAAGGGATGAGTACAGAGGGTGTGTTTGTCAGCTCCAGTGGCCATAACGAAGTACCATAGGCCACAGGGCTTAAACAACAGAAATTTATTCTCTCACAGTTCTGGAGGCTAGAAGTCTAAGATCAAGGAGTCAGCAGGGTTGATTTCTCCTGAGGCCTCTCTCCTTGGCCTTGTAGAGGGCCATCTTCTCCCTGGGTCTCCCAGTGGTCTTCCCTCTGCAAGCCTGTCTCCAAATTTCTTCTTATAAGGACACCAGTCATATTGGATTAGGGAACCAGCCCATTTTAATTTAATCACTTTAAAGACCTATTTCCAAACACAGTCACAGGTACTGGGGGTTAAGGCTTCAACATACGAATTTGGGGGGAACACAATTCAGCCCATAACAGATGGTCTAGGGGACAAACTGAAAACATAGTCTCCTTCCCCAGCTTGTGGAGAATAGTGGGGTTCATATGTCTCCTTGCAGGAATTCCCTGAAAGATGGGTTTGCCCTCCATCCAAGAAGATGTCCTACGTCTGGGGAGCCCCATCCTAGGATGCCCTGCAGGGTGGAGGCAGTGGCCTTGGGTACAGAACTGGCCCACTCTAGGACACCCCGATGCCCAGGTTGGGTTGAGCTTTGTGTTAACAGGAGACTCAGAAGGGAGCAGAGACTCTTTCCCTGCTCTGCAGTTATGAAACATACTTAGGGGAGACTCAAACTCCATGCTAATTTAACAGTTATTAATAATTGATAACACCCATTCCTCAAGGATTATTTGCACAGTGCTTGGAGGCCTGAGAATTAATGATAATAAAATTGTAGCACAAGATAAAACTGGGTTAAGAGTTTTCTGCCTCTGTTTAAAATGTTACTGTATAAAATATTCATTTTAAGTTATCAAGTAATAAACAAAGATGTCCCCCACAGACCCTCATGTGTGCAAGTCTGATGTGATAATAAAAGTAAAAATAGTAATAAACAAATTATAAGAAATTGATCACTTGGTACACAATGAATAAATGATTAGAGTAATAGATTAACTTGAGGCATTCACACAGCGCGCACAGGGGAGAGGCTGGCCTCCGATCACGGGTGGACATCAGCAGCTCTTCCCTTTGTTCTCCCAGCAGATGTTGTTGCTTTATTGAGCATTGACAATTTGACAGCTGCTGGGGTGTCTTACAAGACCTGGGAGATGTGTTCTACCTACCCACCCTCATCTTCTTTCCTTCTCTTTTAAAGTGATTCCATGACTACTAGAAAGAAAAGGTAAAATGTAAATCTTTTGAGTTCTTAGTCCTTCCAAGACTTCCTTACGGCACAGGATATATCCCCACAGTCCCTGCCTCTCCCGCTCTCGGACCCCTGGGCTGCTCTTGCTCTTTCTACCCAGTCCCTAAATGTCTCACCCTCCAGGCCTCCTTCTCCATCTTTTCTTCTCTGTCTATACCCCATTGCCATAGCCTTAAAGCGTGCCCATGCTGACTGCTCTTAACTGATACCCCATGCCAAGACCCTTGTCCAGGCTCCAGCCTCACACATCCCACTGTCTCCGTGACACCTCCACTTGGTGACACTCAGCCTTCTCAGTCTCAACAGCCCCCTTCATTGCTGCTCTGTCACAGTGAATAACACAAGCCACTCACGTGCTCACGACAAACCCCCAAGGGGCATGCATGATGCCTCCCTTCCCTCCCTCCCATATCCCGTCCACCTGCCAGTTCCTGGGATCTGCCCACTCCCTGATCACACCCTCGTTCAGCTGTCATCACCATGACTAAGATTTGTGCAGTAGCCTCCCAGTGGGTCTCCCCACTGGCATTGGACATACCCAACCAGAAGCTTGAGTGACTTAGAAAGAAAATGAAAGCTGGGAGTGGTGGTTCACACCTGTAATCTTAGCATTTGGGGAGGCCAAGGAGGGAGTATTGCTTGAGGCCAGGCGTTTAAGACCAGCCTGACAAGAGTGTGATCCCTGTCTCTGCAAAAAAGTAGAAAAATTAGCCAGGGGTGGTGGCATGTGCTTTTGATCTCAGCTACTTGGGAGGCTGAGGCAGAAGGATCCCTTGAGCCCAGGAGTTTGAGGTTGCTATGAGCTACAACGACACCACTGCACTCTAGCCTGGGCAACAAAGTGGGACCCCTTGTTTTGGAAAAAAAATTTTTAAAAAGAAAGAAAGAAACAGTAGATCGTGTAATGTCGCTCCCACCTCCAGTCTGCAAAAAGCCCAATGGGTCCCTGCCACTCTTAGAAAAGCAGCCAGGCTTCTTCTTGCACCCAAAGATCCTGAGTGAGGTTGCCCCACCTGCCTCACCAGCCCTGCCTTGACCCATTTTTCCTTCTCCTATGGGATTCTGGCCAGACTGGTCCCTAATAGTCCTTTACTTACTACTTGGAGTGAGACCCAGGTAGTCTCAGCAATACCTGGAACTTTTTAGAAATCTCAAGCCCCACCCCAGACACACTGAATCGGAATCAGGGTTTTAACAAGATTTCCAGGTGAAAGTTTGAGAAGCACCCCCGTACATTAGGACACAACGGGCTCTTTCCACCGCAAGGCCTTTGCTTTCCCTAGCTCTTCAAATGGCTCGTTCCTACAGTAGCTCTGGAAATGATGTTCTAGGAAAAAGCTATTTGAAGAGCCAGGGAAACCATGGCCGCTTCTGGGGGGAGAAATTTAGAGGCCTGAGTTGGGGATGGGAGAGTAACTTTTGATTATATACTCATATTCAAATTTAAACAAACAAACAAGCTCTTTGAACAACTTTCCTTTTCAACCCTCAGTTCCGTTTACAGCCACCACCCTCACGACCACCTAGCTTAACTTGGTATCCTAGTGCCCTTTCATTTATTTCCTTCATGGTGTTCACCATGATTTGGTTATTGTTAGGATTCTTCACTCACTGCTTCCCTCCTTTGTCAGCGTGCAGGGAGAGGACAGCGTCTGTGCTGCTGTGGATTCAGGTCAGCACTGCACATCAGAAGTTCTCAAACTCTTGCAAAATGAGCTTCTCTGAAATCTTACATTCAGACCCTGCTCTCTGCCCCTCAGTGCAGTCTGTGAACTAATTTTCTCCCACTCTTCCTGTTTCACACCTCCTGAGGGTTTGGGTGCCCTGATGGCCCTGTTGTGTCTAGAACTCTGGTCTTCTAGCGGCCTTCCTGGTTTGGACCTGCGGCTCTCTGCTGCTTTCTCCTCTGGCTCCAGCACACAGAGCCGCTGACCTCACCCCTGTGTCACAGAGAGAAATGGAAGTCATCAGAACAAACTTCCTCACTTCCCTGCCATGAAGCTCACAACCTATTCATGTTTGCCGCTGCCTTTTTCTCTCTTCTGTTTGCTGAAATGGCATTACTCTCTCTATGAGGGCTCTGAGCTCCCTCCTCCCAGTTTAGTGGTGTGCTGCTAAACATTTAACAACTGGCTACTCAGGAATCAAAAGCTCTGATTTGTGGAGTTTGCTAATTTTCATGGTAGAAATAAGCCCACTAGCCAATTTCAAGCCACTAATGATACACCAGTAAATAAAGAGTTGGGAGGCTCAGAAGTGCCTCTCTCTCTCTCTCCTCCACCCCCCCCCCCCCAAGAGTCTCACTCTGTTGCCCAGGCTAGAGTACAGTGGCATCAGCCTAGCTCACAGCAACCTCAAACTCCTGAGCTCAAGTGATCCTTCTGCTTCAGCCTGGGACTACAACCCCCCCCCACACACACACAACGCCAGGCTAATTTTTCTATTTTTAATAGAGACAGGGTTTCCCTCTTGCTCAGGCTGGTCCCAAACTACTGAGCTCAAGTGATCCTCTTGCCTTGGCCTCCCAGAGTGCTTGGATTACAGGCAGGAGCCTCCACACTGGGCAGAAGCACTTCATTATCCACAGAGGATAGAAATAATCTCAAGAGAATAACTGTAGCAAAATAGGAAGGGATAAGTTTTCAGTATTTATGGCTTTGTTTTTAATATAATCTATTTAACTGTAAGTTTCCACCATTTAATTTTTACTATTGGCCATGTTGACATTGGGCTTGGAAATTCCTGCAAATTGAACAATGGCTTCCCTACCTGTGCCATCCTCACAGTCCACTTCACCTCCCACATGTTTCTCTGACCACCACACTGCCTTCTGCCCCGCACACCGGGGAAACCTCACTTCCCGTCGCTGACTACCCACTTACCTTCCTGTAGGCCCATGGGCGTTAGGCTCTGTAACCACCCGCTCCTTGGCCTCCGCAGCCCGCAGAGCCCAGACTTGCTCCTCCTCCCCTGCTGGGTTCCCCTGCTCCCTCTCCTTCCTTAGTGCCTCTCCTGGGCTCATCTCAGCCCCTTCTGTCTTTGCATTCCCTCTCCTGGCCCCCCTTTCCTTCTCTCTGTAGATGACCCTCTGCTTTCTGCCTCCTGCTCAGTCCCCTCAGGCTTCTATGCACAGCCCACTGTGTGCTGTGGCATTGGTAAGCTGGGGAAGGGATGGGTCACTGCAATGATCCTTGTTCCCATTCTCACTGGCCTCCAGTCCATCCTCCACGGTTAGCCAGAAACCCGTCTTGCTAACTGCAAGTTTTAAATATGCATACAAGCTTCAGGAAGGCTTAGTGAGACCAGGCTTAGACCGCCATGGTGAGAAGGAAGATGGACACCATGGAAGGCACTCGCTTTGGGGCACGCACTGTGGAGGGTGGGGGATGGTTCCCGGATGGCTGGTGGAGGCATCCAGGTGGAGACAAACCATTAATTAAAATAGGGACTTTGAACCATTTCTACTCACAACGCTTATGATGTTAAATGTGTGGGTATGTATCTCACAGCACCAATTCACCAACTCTCTAGACAACAACTAGGTGTCCTATGCTTCAATTCCATTTTGACACTATCAAAATAGACCGTCCCCACTGCTGAGACCAGACACAAGTCCTACTTCTGACCAACAGGCTATAAACTGGTGGTTCCCACCACACCCACCTCAGGTTTGGTAATTTGCTAGACCTGCTCACAGAGCTCAGGAAAACACTTTACTTAACATTTACTATTTCTTACAAAGGATAGAACTCAGGAACAGCCAGATGCAAGGGTTGCAGAGGGCAGGACTGGGGGGCTGGCACTGCCCTTGCCCCTCTGGACATGCTGCCCCCCCCCCCACCACCACCACATGCTTCCGTTGCGTTTACCAACCCAGAAGCTCTCCACCTCTGTCATTTAGGGTTCTTGTGGAGGTTACATCGCTTAGGCATGACAGAGTAAATCATTGACTATTGGTGTTTAACTCGAGCTCTAGTCCTTCTCAACCTCCTGGAGGGTGAAGCTGAAAGTTCCAACCTGTAATCATGTGGTGGTATCTTCTGGCAACCCGCCCCATCCCAAGACTATCAAGGGGGCTGCCTTAAACTCAGGTATGGTGGAAAGGGGCTCATTTTGAGTAACACCTGTATCACTCAGGACATTTGAAGAGTTCTTATGCCAGGGACCAAGGTGAGAGAAGAACTGTGCATTTCTTATGACACGGCACTATTACAGGGACTGTCACAGGAAGGGCAGGTCTGTATGCAGGGGAGATGTCTAGACCTCCTGGTGCCTCCTGGACTTCTGGAAATGGAGGGAGGAAGATGATGTTGTAAGAGTGAGGGGAAATTTGCCCCTTCCCCCAAAGATTGCTGAAAGATCTGCCTTAATTCACAATTAAGGCAGGTTAATAAGAGGACGTTTCATTTACCATGTGTATGGGGAAAATCACAGAGTGATTACTCAACATTCCAGTGAAGCTCAGATGTTTTTATACTTGCCTTTTACAGGGGAGGGAGAAATGAGGTATACAGGTAACTCTATCTAGGGGCAACAAATGGTGCTGGGGAGGACAAATGAATGGGGAAGGCAGATTGACTTATAAATGATTCTCTTTGCAAGTTAAATTAACCTGAGAGACAGAGATTATAGTTCAATAATTTTGACCAGGACTGGTTGCATTCTTAATCAACTTTCCTGCAATGTATTGAGATAACAGGGAGAGGAACAGAAGTCAACTCCCCCTTTGAGCTTTTGCTAGGGTCATCCAGTTTATGCAGGTAAAGGGAGAGCCCCTTCCAGTGCTTTTTGATCTGGAATGGCCTTTAATTCAAAATAATCTTTATACCTTGGGGTCATATTTTGGGGTGAAATTTCCTGAGCTCCTTCAGTGTTCAGAGCAGGGATCTGGGAAGGAGTACAGTGGAGTTGTTAGCAGGTAGGTGATAGTAAAATCACATAGATTAAAACAAATTTTCCAGTGATTTCTCATAGGTTTTTGAATAAATTCTAAACTCTTAAACATTGTCTTCCACGGTGCCCCCCGACCCCCAGCTCATTCTGGCTCCCAGCTTCGCTCCCTCCACCCTCCCACCCCTGCCCCTCCTCCACCTCTGGAAAGATAGTGAAGACCTCTCTATCACTGGCTGCTGTGCCAAAACAGCCACACCGGGTGGCTTGGAAACAACAGACATTTATTTCTTATGTTCCTGGAGGCTGGGAAGTGCAAGGTCAAGGTGCCAGCAGATTTGATGTCTGGTGAGGGCCCACTTTCTGGTTCATAGGTGGTGCCTTCTAGCTCTGTCCTCATAGTGTGGGAGGAGGGAGACAGCTCTCTGGGGCCTCTTCCTATAAGGCATTGATCCAATTCCCAGGGGCTCCATCCTCATGACCTTACTCCTCCCCAAGGCCCCATCTCCTCATGCCATCTCTTCAGGGGGTTAGGTTTCCACCCATGAATTTGGGGGGTACAGCACAGTCCTCTGCTGTCTCTCATGGCAGTTGTTCCCATGCCACCACATGGGAAGGCCACCCTGCTCTGCCACAGGACTGCCCACCTCCTCTGCCCAGAGAGCCGAGAGCCAGCTGGGGGCAGGGACCTCCTCGTTTCTCTCCACTGGGCTTCCCCAGTGCGTACCCAGTGCCTGTCTAGTGGTGGGTATCGAATGAAGGACATTCACTTCCTGAGGCCTGAGAACCACCCCAGAGAATGCAAATCCAACTATTGCTGGTGCTGGAAGCACCTGGTCACCAAGTCCTGACCAGTCTCCCCTGAAGGTGTGCATTGTGTTCCCAGGGAGGCATGAGGACTTTCAGAGGGTGTCAAGGACATGTGCCAATTTCTTCCTTCAGTGTTGGCTTCACCTTTTCTAGCCATGTTTCAAACAAGTCTGGAAAACCTGACCATTCCGTGAAACTTTCCCCAGACTGGCCTTGAGTAATTACCCAGCTGCCACCTCTCCCTCACTGAGCTCTACCTGATCATTATTTCTACACTGTGTGCTCTTTTCTGGCACACAGGCAGGTGCTACTCAGCCTCTTCTGCACCAGTGGCTCTTGGATTGTAAACTGCTCTGGGGAAAAAGCGAGGAGGAGACTTCAGGATTTAGCAGTTGGTGTGAGGCCTCCTTGAGCCACCCCAGGATCCCTCAGTGGAGTTATGATGGTGGTCACAGAGAAAAAAGTCCCTCCATTCCAGATTTCCCATCTGAGACTGTGCTAGGTGTCAAGGAGAGCAGATGTCATCAGATTCCTGGAATTGAGTATTAACTATTCAAATCAGGCAGGAATCGACCTGTAGAGTATCCTGGGGCTACGAAGGGTCATGGGAGGCTGAGAGAGCTCCTGGTATCTAGTCCGCCCCCCCTGCCACATCCTATGCCACACTGGCAGTGCCCTGCCTGCTGCTCTCTGGGAACTGAGGAAGCCATTGGCGACTTGCCTTCCCTTGGGGCAGCTGTTAGAGCAGCCCTACAGCTGTGCTTGTGTGAGTGTGTATGTGTTGGGGGGTTCCTGATCCCCTTGTCACCTCACAGTCTTCCTCCTCCTGGGCTGGAGGCCAACCCTGAGACAGGCAAAGGTGAGTTCCCGCCTTTGTCAGAGCTGGCTGAGAACCACAGAGGCAATTCCCAAGTCAATTAAAGACATGGCCTTGTTCCTCCCTGTGTTTTTAAAGGAGATGCCATCATAACATTCCCCCTGGACACTCTCCTGCACCCACAGACCCACTCCTGTGTCCAGACAGTGAGAGCCTTCACCTCTCAATGGACATACTTGCTTGCTGATTGTAGTTCACCAACCAGTTTCTGAAGCAGGGAGAAATTATAGCTGGTAAATTCTGTCACAGTGTTATTCCATAATAAAATGTGTGAGGATAGACAAGATAGTTATTGTCCTTCAAATGCAACATTAGAAATCATAGTCAGGCTGCATAATATTCCATGGTGTACACAGGAAAACACTTGAAGTAAATCGGCCTAGGCAAATATTTTATGAGGAGGACACCCTGGAAAATTGAAGCAACACCAAAAATACATTACTGGGACCTGATCAAACTAAAAAGCTTCTTACAGCCAAGAATACAGTAACTAAAGCAAGCAAACAGCCCTGAGAATGGGAGAAGATATTTGCAGGTTATGTCTCTTGGACTTCATGTTTTAACCCTGAAAACCCTGCAGCTCCAGCTTCTGCGGCACTCAGACCAGGGCCTCCCTGCCCCCTGGGTGCCCTGTGATCAGCGCAGCAGTGGGGGGATCCCAGAGGACTTAAATACCAACAGGAACATCCCTCTAGAATAAAGTGATTTCCAAGATCTAAAAAGTGTCACTTTTCACAACTGGCAACACAAAATTGTATGTCACCCATGTCCACACTAACCTTTTTTTCAAAAAGTTAAGCCAAGATATCTCTATCTTTGCCATGGCACAAAGAATACTTTATTTATTCAATTATTAACAGCTCCCTCTAAGGCTACCACTTAATATTTCTTCATAGCTCTCACAGCTAAGATCAACTCAGTTAAAATATATACAAAATCCTCTGCGTCACAGTTAATCCATACCAAGGATAAAGTAAACCTCTCACAATAAAGTTTGAAACACACAGGACTGATGAGTTCACCATATCTCAGCATTCTGCCCCATCTGTACCTTTGCACTGTGTGTGCCTCAAGTGTCATCCACGTTGGAGACCGCAGCTCCAGGGGAGTAAGGTCTTAAACGTTCCCTTTCTGTGTGGAGCTGCCCTCTTAACACTACTCTGTAACTTCTGTTCTTTTCATTTTCCCTCATTCAAATGGCAAAGAAAATCTGGCACTGTTGTATTCCACCAAAAAAATCACTCTTTGGTGACTCAGGTTGTAAGCCGTCCATGTGTGAGAGTGCTGGGCTCTCAGCAGAGGGGCTAGCCACACGCGCAGGGAGCTCCACCATCAGCTCTGCTGTGTCGCGTCTCCTCACACTCAGTTCTGTCCAGCTCTGCCCACCTCCTCATGAGCTCCTCGTGCTTCCCACTGAGAACTGTGACATACGAGTTTGCACAGATTCTCTTAACTCCTGTAGTGCTCTGTCTGGATCAGTTTCCTACCCTGGCACTGAGATTTTGAGCCAGTAAATCCTTGCTTCTGGGGGGCTGTGCATTGAGGACGGTTGGCAGACCCCTCATCTCCACCCAGGAGTCCCAGCGGCACCCTCCTGTGTCAAGACAATAAAAACAACACCAGACAGGATGAAGGTCTTCTGGGTGTGGGGGACTGAACACTTCCCCTGCTGCGAACTGCCTGTATACAGCAAGAGTCTGGATGTCTCAGGGCTGATGCTGGGCTGGGTGGGGCCCCAGGAAAGCTGTCCTGCTGGTCACCGGTGCTGTGTCCAGCTTTGGTTATGGGCAAATGACCGTGCTGCGTGAGTGACCGTCTGTAAGGACTTGGTGTGCACACATGCACCTGCCCACTGTTACGACCAAGTACAATGCACAGAAAAGGGGCTCTCACACAGTCTGGCATCCCTCTCGCCAGCTTCTGGGGGATTTAATCCAAAAGTGCGTTCAGAATCAGGAATGTACTGGGTTGAACTATATGACATTTCCATTTGGGGCATTCAAAAAGGTTTCACACTATCAGCAATTTCATATAATTCTACCTAATAATTCCTCTCAGTAGCAACTGTGGGCTCCCACAAAATCCTACCACTTACTCCATCCCTGCACTCCTTTCCCCGTGGGCCCCACTGGGCCTGGCCTGCACACACCCTGGTCGTCACCATGGCCAGTCACCGCCTCTGAGGGGCTGTGGCCTCTCAGACCCTGTGTGACAACACATGGCCCCAGGGACTTTATGACTCTGCAGGATAAAGGCAAAGTCCTGTTTCTCTTCAATTCTCTTCTCCGTCTTATCTAGATACCCAAGATAAGGAAAATGTTGGCTTTCTGCATTTACAAAATCCACAGAACACTTTTATATCTACAGTTTGTAACATGACAAAGATCACTAGACAGCTCAGAAAGAGAAATTTAGACAACATCAAAGGAAAAGCAAACAAGCACAAGAGAAGCAAGCTTGTCAGAGGGGAATGCAGGGTGCAGGGTGCGGAGGGACCCCACTCGGGGCAGCAGTCGCCAGAGCCCAAGAGCGCCAGGGTGGAGGGAGCACAGGGCGACCACCCATCCTCTCAACTGGACAAGGGCGAACACCCATCCTCTCAACTGGACAAGGGCGACCACCCATCCTCTCAACTGGACAAGGGCGACCACCCATCCTCTCAACTGGACAAGGGCGACCACCCATCCTTTTAACTGGACAAGGGCGACCACCCATCCTCTCACCTGGACAGGGGCGACCACCCATCCTCTCAACCGGACAAGGGCGACCACCCATCCTCTCAACTGGACACGGGGCGACCACCCATCCTCTCACCTGGACAAGGGCGACCACCCATCCTCTCAACCAGAAAAGGGCGAACACCCATCCTCTCAACTGGAAAAGGGTGACCACCCACCCTCTCAACTGGAAAAGGGTGACCACCCATCCTCTCAACTGGACAAGGGTGACCACCCATCCTCTCAACTGGACAAGGGTGACCACCCATCCTCTCAACTGGACACGGGGCGACCACCCATCCTCTCAACTGGACACAGCAGTCTGTGCAGAAGGTGACCGCCCTGAGTGCTCCCAAACGGGGGAGTTGGGGAATCCTGAACTCAGAGCCAGCTGAGACCTAGAGTTTAAATCCCAAACCCTATGGGTCATGGCCTTCTGTTTCCCAGTGTCAGAGTGAGAACAAGCACACAGCAATGTTCCCTGAAGTCACGGGGCAATAAAAGCTCCCGGAAAGCTCCTGAACTCTTGACTGCTCTCCGTCTGGTGACATGACTGTCCTCTGTTTCCTGTCCTCAGCGCTGCAGAAAGAAGAGGCTGCCCCTCTTTCCTCTGGCCAAACCTCACCCTGGCTCCCCACCCACCCCGGCCTTTCCATCTGCTCTCTGTTCTTTTTTCTTTCCACTGTGCTTCTCCCCTGTGCCTTCCAAATACATGTGTGAGGTAGTCCACTTTTGGGGGAAAAAGAACCTAAAATCCCTCCCTCGGCTCTGCACTACACACCAAATCCCTGAACTCACACGTGCTCTGTCTCCGTTTCTCCACTTGGAACCTGGAGCCTGCGAGGGCCCCATCAGCCTCTGTAGCCTGAATGGCATGACAGTCACCTCTGCCTTGCTGCTGAGTCTGCCTGGGCCAGCAGTGTCTTCAAAGCTGCCAACCCAACAGACACCCTCTCGTTTGGCCCTATTCCTATTGTGTCACTATCTTGACTAGTTAGGACAGCCCCACGTTTGGGGGCCTTTTTCTTATCTCCACCTTCCCTTCTCAGCCTCTACCACCAGCCATTCTTTTTTCTCCAATTCCTTCCTCCAATCCCATCTTGGGTATTCCGGAGATGACTCCCCCGCCCTCTCTTCTCAGTGAGGACTCTCCCGGTAAGCAATCTCTTCCACACCACCACTTCTACCAGACCTGGGAGGTCTTAAACGGATCAGCAAGGGGAAAACGGACGCTACTGCCCTCCTGCCAAACCTACACGGCCCAACTCAGATAGGGGGACCGCCATCCCCAGAGGCGCCCGGCACCTGGCTCGGCGTCCTCCCTGCCCTCTCCTGCCCTCCACGTCCAGTCGCTGCCCTGTCATCCTGTCCTCCACGTCCCTCAGGAACTCCCTCACTCCACCTCATCTTCTGGGGTCACTGTCCAGACATGAGTCTCCATACAAATGTGAGTATGTCATTCTGTTGATGGAGTGAACAGCTTCATGTGACCCCATCCAGCTTCCCCTGGGTCCCTGATACCCTAAAGACCACCCCCCTCCCTGCACTGTTCCAGCACTGAGTGTGGCACCGTCATCAGGACACTTGAGGAAAGTCACTCAGTCACACTCCACATTCTGTGGCTCAGATAAGGAACCTGACGTGGGGCTCCTGTCACCCCACTTCCATGCCTGCTACCACTTCACACACCGTGGAAGCCCTGCACGCTGTCGCACTGTCTGCTTGGCACATGCTGTTCCCCAGCCTGGCATTCCCCCCCCACCTGCCTGCTCACCCTCCTGCAGGGTCAGACAGCCCCTGCTTGGTGAGTGTCCTTGCACTTTCCCAAACATGGTCTTTCCCAAGACACATTTGGAGCTTACCTCACCATGTCGATTTATTCACCTGTTACTTTCCTAGGACATGAGCTTCATGCTTGTCCAGGTAATGTGTCTGCACATCAAACAGTAACAAACACAGTTTGCTTCATCAGAAAAACTGCTGAAGTACAGTGCACTTACAGCATCCGCCACATACACCGAGGCTGGCGGGTTCGAACCCAGCCAGGGCCAGCTAAACAACAACGACTGAAACAACAAAAAAATAGCCGGGTGTTGTGGCGGACACCTGTAGTCCCAGCTACTTGGCAGGCTGAGGCAAGAGAATTGCTTAAGCTCTAGAGCTTGAGGTTGCTGTGAGCTGTGATGCCACGGCGCTCTACCAAGGGCGACATAGCGAGACTCTGTCTCAAGGGAAAAAGAGGTAAAAGGGATAGTTACACAGTCAGGAAATTGATTCACCTATTATGAAAGTTGAGAAGACTTTATGTAAATAAAGGAAGACATATTTGATTTTTTATGAAAAGAAAATATCCAATTAGCACAGATTTTAAAAGGTATATTTTCTATAAGGAATACTGAAAGCAAGAGGATGATGGTAGGGCACTCTACCGAGGGTGACACAGTGGGACTCTGTCTCAAAAAAAAAAAAAAAAAAGAAAGAAAGAAAAAAAGAAAGAAAGGAAGAAATCCTTTCTGAGAGAACCAAAGAAATGGTCCTCCCCCCACTGCATCTTAAAACCTGCCCTAGTTGCTCTAATTCTTGGAGCTTTATTATTAAAAGAAAGAAGTTATTTAATATCACATTGACATTAATCACAGCCACAAGAAACCCTAAAGCATTATGCAACGACTCCTCTTTTTCAAAGGAATAGATGGAAGGGGGAAAACCACAACAATTATTCTTAAAATGAGTTACGCTGAGATTTGTGCCTCTTTCCCAGAAGACGACCAACCCAAAACGCACCAGAGCGCGAGAGACGCAATGTGGGCACACACCTGCTTAGAATTCTCTTCGATCTAAAGACCACACTCCTTCTCTGCTCCAAGTTCCTGCTGGGAAAACAAGCCTCAACTTGCCCCTTGGTGTCTAAACAAGGCAGGAATTGTGGTCAGATGCCACAATCCCAGCACTTGGGCTTCAGGGACAGCTGTGAGGACGGTCAGACAACCACACGGACACAGCTACCTGGGCCGCCCTCGGAGTGCGACCACCAGCCAAGGGGAACCTGCCGTGTGCCCTCTAACACGGCAGCCCCAGGTGGGCCCAGGCCTCCTTCTACCTTAGGAGAAACCGCACTTCTGCCAGGGGCTGTACGCAGCAGCAGCGCCTGCCCCTGTCGCTTGACACACACTAAGAGAGAATCGAGGAAATAAACATTTTGATTTTCTCTGTGAGGAAACAGCCCCCTCACTGTTACGTAAAGGAATGGAAGGTGGGCCCAACACAGGGTCACCCCTGATTCCACAGGTTACGGTAAGATTATGGCACAGTGCTTAATTTCTCCTTCTGGCAAAGCTAGAGGTGGGGGCTCTGCTGCCTGGGACTCCTCGCTGATGTCACCCACCCCCACCAGCCCCTGGAACCTGCACCCGGGCTTCTAAGATGGTTCCACCAAGCCAGTTCCCGCCCCTCCCATCCTCTCTGCTTTCCACAAACCTGGGGTTCTCCAAACCTCCCTTTGAGCTGACCACTCCCTTACTCTGAACAATTGCCGTGGCCTCTCACCCATGAAGAAGGTCCAGTCATCTTGACCTCACATTCACGTCCCCACTTAATGAATTCCTACGTCTGTGCTCCCATCTTTTTCTCTATGCAGCTCTTTTTATCTTTAACATTTTACCCACTTTCCATATTTATTATGTTTATTGCTTACTGACTCACTTAACCCTACCTCAAATGTAAGCTCTCTGAGGAAGGAATCTGTCTCTCTTTGGTTTATTAACATTCCCCAAATGTCTAGAACGGTAGACACACAACAGACATGGCTTAAATATTTGTTGTGAACCTACAATGCACTTGGCTTTTCCCTTAGCTACCTAAATTCTAGCCTTCTCATATCCCACCCAGGGGAATGTTTTTTCTCACATCTTTTACTTGAGTTCTCCCGGCACCAGGCCTGCAAAACGGACGAAATTAGATGAAGTCTCTCAGGTGTCAGCCGGCTACTTAGTTAAGCACGATTTTGATGAGACCAAGCACTCTTCTGAATAAGCTGTTCACATTTATATAACTCACAATCAGAAAAGTTTAGTTTGTTGGAAGTTGCTGGTCATGGAGGTATTTAGCAACTAAAAGAGATCAGAGAATAAAGGTATTAAACACAGGGCGGCCAGAAGTAAACTGCACGAACTTTACAGCCACCCTGTATTATAGAAGAGCTCTTTTGTTCAAAGAACTGACAAAAATCTGTGCTTTAAAATATGGTTAATAGATGTTTGATGACTAATTCTTCTAATAAATTACTTAAATTTCGGACCCAATTTGGGCCCAAACAACTACTGGGGGATTCAATCACTTTCACACTTGTATATTATCTAGAGCATTAGGGTATCAGGCTAGATTTTGAGCGAAGTACATTGTGGTTTAAACACCTTTCAGGCCCATGACTACGTCCGTTTGGGTTAATGGAATGATTCAGCGGATGACAGCAGATTCACCAATTCTAACTTCTCTTAGCCCAGAGCTCACTCACACTTTACTGCTGTTTCCCAGGGTAGTACAACTGAGCAAGCGTAAGATCAAGGCCAACTGTTACAGAGCTTATTACAAAAAAAAGTCGGGATCTATCCCAGTGTGCTAATTGCACCACTGTGCTAATTCACAATAATGCCCTTCTTGTTGGTGGGCATGAAAGTCCATCAGGCACGTTAGCGCCTTGCTTTAAGGATAGGCTTTGGACTTCTTGGATAATAATTTTTATATAAAAACTGAAGTCCTTGATAAAGGTCAAGTTAACTAAGTTTTGGTAGGAAAGAATGGACATGATACAGGGTTTAACACAACTCCCTGATCAAAGCTATGCAGGTCTTCTGTGCCTCAAGTAGCCCGGCCATCAACGCGTCAGCTTGTTGAACTCACACTCGGGTTGATGAGTTCTCGTGACGCAGGTGGAGTGAGGTGTGTGGAGGATTTGTGGCAAAGCACCTGCCACTTCAAATGGACATATGCTGATTGCATAGTTCTAGTTGCTCAGACCTAGTCCTGTGACAGTGAAAAACACTGTTTTAAGAAAAAATAGCAGCAAATTATTTTATGTCCTTCAGGAAATGATAAGAACAGTAATAAGAACACCCTAAATGGGCCATATGTTTGTGATAAAGTTCAGCTAAAATGTGATTATATTAGAACTTCTCAACTACACTTGTTCCAGTGTGCACAAGAACTTAAAGATGATTAATAATATGATTCTTGGGGCAGCACCTGTGGCTCAAAGGAGTAGGGCGCTGGCCCCATATGCCGGAAGTGGTGGGTTCAAACCCAGCCCCAGCCAAAAACTGCAAAAAACAAAAAACAAACAAAAAATATATATTTTATATATATATTATATATTTATATTTTTTATATATATAAATATATATATATATGATTTTCTTTCTACTCAAGTTCTTTCTCTCCTTCTACAGAATAAGGTCATCTTGGGCAAGGTCCATTTCACTTAATCATTTACCCAGCTCTCCAGGGAAAAGGCGTCTCCTTCGGGGTCGAGGAAATACATTTTGGCGGCTCGGACTTGTTCAGAAGCATCAGAGGCCAGTGTGTCTGGGGCTCGGTGTGAGGTGGCGGGGGCAGCGGGCAGGACAGGCAGGGCCCCGAGGGCCGCTACAAAGCCTTTAGCCTCTAGTCTAAGTGAAATGTGAGTTATCAGCACAGCAGAGCCCTGACCACACTTACTCCAGCTGCTGACCTGAGAATACACCGCTGGGAACGGGGGTGGGTGGGGTGCCTGGGAGGTGGACAGACCAGAACTTACAGGGACCCTGCCTGGCAAGAGCTGGCGGTGGCAGGATCCACCACAGACAGGTAGGGCCCACAAGTCTGCCTGCCCGACTGGACAGGGGCAAGAGAGAGGGACAGGAGTAGAAGGACCGCCAAGTTCTCTGCTAGAGCAGCTGGGCAGGTGAATTCCTGTCAGCTCAGAGGCAGATGAGCCTGCAGGGTGGGAATTTAAGGCTTCAGTCTCAGGTGTATTGCATGTGAGATGTCTAACAATAGTTTTGAACACCTGAATGACGACTCTGGTGGGCAAAACCTCACATTTGGTTTCCCTAGTCTGCTGTCTGTCCCTTGTACTGCACATGTGGCCACAGCCTCTGCACCGAGCCCCCTTCAGATCCGGCCTCCCGTTTCATCCTCTGCAGCGTCCTTGTGCAGCGTTCTCACCACCTCTCACCTCACTGCAGTCTCTGTTTAGCTGGTCTCCACTTGGTCTAATAGAGCCATCTTCTGCAAAGCCAGATGCATCTCCCTAAACAGTAAATGTGATAGTGGAGCTCCCCTATTTAAAGTTCTGCTAAATAAAACAAAAACTGGGGCTGACCTCTGTCTGCAACTCCCTACACGGCCCCCTCTGACTCCTCCTCACACACACTAAATACCCCACATCTCGTCACATCTCTTTATCTGCTTTGTCCGGCAATCTCCTACCTGGCCCCTAACATCCAGCCAAATGTCATCTTTTTGAAAAGCCTTTCCTGACTCCCTCCACAGCACTTGGAACGGCATGTAATTACTGGTTTGTTACACAGCTTCCTGGAGGGTTCTGAGTGGCTGCTGTGTCCTTTCTGTGTCCCCTGAGCATCTCACTAGGTGGGAGGGGGCACTGGAGTCCCTCTGTGCACTGAGCCTGATGATCTGAAGTGCCACTCGGGGAAGCAAAGACATTCGGGGGAGGCTGCTGGCAGGTCCAACAGCATGGTGACTGAAGAGCAGTTGTGGGGCCTGGACTGCCCCCTCTCTTTATGCTGGAATGTACTGAGGTCTTTTAACACACCTGTGAGTAACTGCACAGCTTTCAAACAATCACCCAATTAATACCTTGAAATTAAAAATTCTGTTTTTGCTCTCCTACCAAATTATAAAACCATAAAAGCAAGAAAACCAACACCTAGAATAATATACTGTGGCCTCCAATAAAAACTATTGACTACAGCAATTCAATGAGACTTGATACATGCTACTCATACGAAGAATGGTAAGAAATGGTAGATTACTAGACAAAACATATAAAACAATCCCTAAGAATAGAAACTTCAAAATATTTTTCAGGTAAATATTTTTAAAAGCTAGTAAAAATCAAGTCACTTTCAGGAGGAGGTGGCCAGGCACAGTGGCTCGCGCCTATAATCCCAGCACTCTGGGACGCTGAGGCGGGTGGATTGCCTGAGCTCAGGCATTCGAGACCGGCCTGAGTGAAAGCGAGATCTCGTCTCTAGAAAATAGCTGGGCGTTGTGGCTGGCCCCAGTAGTCCCAGCTACCAGGGAGACTGAGGCAGGAGAATCACTTTGAGCCCAAGAGTTTGAGATTGCTGTTAGCTATGATGCCAGGGCACTCTACCCAGGGTGACACAGTGAGACTCTATCTCAAAAAAAAAAAAAAAAAAAAATTCAGGATGAGGGGGCTTCCTTCACTCTGTAACTTAAGTGCAAAGATAAAAAGAGAAGACAGTAAGGAAAAGAATGAGGTCACACATTTAGAAAATAATTCATTAAATATTTGACATCATCCCTCAAAAATTATGAATGTAATTATTATATACTTAATTTCCTATTAATCTATGTCAAATATTTGTCTCCAAACCTCCTATTTCTCCATATCAGTTGTCACATCTTTCTTTTCCATCTCACATATTCTGTTTTGACATTTAGCTCTGTACTTTTCAGGGCATAAAATTTTATCTTACATAGATTACCATAATTATCTTCATCTTTTTACTTTCTCTCCATTCCTCATAATTTACTTTATTCACATTTTATATATTAAAACATTTTTACTAACCTTAATAATTTCTTCCTACTGTAAGCTATCTCGGAATAGTCAGTTAAAATCTTCTTTGCATTTTTTATATACAATGGGGAAGATAATTAAAAAGAGATGGTCACTAGTTGTGGGGACTGAATACTCTCAAGTAAGTCTCCTTAAACACAAAGGTAGAAGGCAGCATCCTAGTGTCGGTTTTCCTAACGATTATAGCACAAAACCAGTAACTTGAGTACTTGAAAAAATTTTTAAGAAGTACTCTGTAACACTACTATGGTAAACAAACCTGTTCTCAAACAGGACCTTGGCTGGCACAATGATTTTCCTGTTCTGCTCCATGTCTGGAGACGTCCACCATGTTTTCTTGTGCCTGTCTTTCTATGACAAGAGGTGAGTGACAATGTTGGGTATGTTCTTTGACCCTCAAACACACTGATCACTGGTTATAGGAAGAAACAGCCTGTTCACTTTGAAAAACTGACAGTTATTTTAGAATACACAAAGTTTATGGGACAAACAGACAGAGCTGATCAGTACTGTGCATGTTACAGATCTACAAGGAGGTCTTACAAAAGGTAGAAAAATTATTCCTGTGGCTGGTGGGAGTTGCAGTTGTGACAGTTACATCCTTTACTCATTAGACAAGAAGGGGAGTGGAGAGAAAGTGCAGACACACCTCTCTCTCAGGAGAAATCGCATCGCTCAGCTTGTGAGCAACGTGAAGCACAGAAATTCAAGGAAGACGGGAAGGCCCTCAGCTTCTGACGCTGAGGAAAGGCTACACGGGAGGATGAGCATTGCATGAAGAAAGCTCAACCCAAGATGGTTTGCAGCAGAAGAAATGAGAACGGTGGGAGGAGAGAAACCATTTTCCACTGTGAGACCTGCAAGAGGAAGCCTGGACTTCAACCTGGAGATTTTGCTTCAAGTGTCACACTCAACAAAATTAAAACAAAAATAAACAAAAACACTTTAATTATTTTACATAACCTAAAATAGATAATAAAATCACCAGGTGAGTTCATATTTACGTTTTTTTCTTTTAAAACTATATGATAATGATAAGTAATCCACCAACCTCTTTCCCACCCAAATAAATAAGAAGTAGGGAGTATGTGGGTGGCGGAAACTGGATGGAAAGGGATTCATAGTAATGGGTAAGAAGAGGCTCCAGAACAGATGTGACAAATTTCTCAAGTCTCTCTCCTTTAGCACAACTTTTTTAAAGACCGTATAACTCAAAAGAGAATAGAATATACTTTGAGATCTCAAAATCAGGAAGCACTTGTGGAAGGAGGTTGTAGGCCTAAGAAAACACAGGGCAGCTCAGTTAGACTTCAGTAATAAAATACTGTTTTCTGCTAACGTAACAGATATGCTGAATAAGTGTTCTGTCTGGTTGGTTATATCCATACTACCTGATATACCTCTTAGGAAAGAGAAGTCTAACAGCACTAAAATTTTATGCATTTCCACAGGAATAAGTTTTAAAACAGGAATAGTAAATCTTCAGCTCAAGAAAGACAAGTCAGTCGTATAATGAGCAATTTCTGCCTGTCCATCTTATGCCCTAACATCCCAACTTTTACCTCTTCTGTGATAGACATATAATAAAAATGAGATGGGTGATATGTACATATTAGTTTGGTTCTGTTATCAACTAGCAGTGTAAAATTAATTACTAAATCAGCATGAGAAAGGCATTCATATTTCTGAGACCTTTCATACAATATAAAGAAAATTATTTAAACTGTAACACTATTTTAAATAAAATAACCAAGATTTTATACATACATAATCACACTGTGATACACAAATTGCTAATATTCAATTTCTTGGGGTTTTTTGTTGTTGTTGTTGTTGTTTTTTGTTTTGAGACAGAGTCTCACTTTGTTGCCCTCGGTAGAGTACTATGACGTCACAGCTCACAGCAACCTCCAGCTTTTGGGCTTAGGTGATTCTCTTGCCTCAGCCTCCCGAGTAGCTGGGACTACAGGCGCCCACCACAACGCCTGGCTATCTTTTGTTGCAGTTTGGCCGGGGCTGGGTTTGAACCTGCCACCGGCATATGGGGCCGGCGCCCTACTCACTGAGCCACAGGTGCCTCCCTAAAATTCAATTTCTTATGCATTTCAACTCTAATTCTCTCCCAGTGGATAATTAATCCTTGGGCTTTTGAGATTAAAAGTTTAACTCAAAATGGCACTTCCAAGTCAAGGCAGAAACCTGCCCTTTTCATACCTTTAAATAGAGGCTGGATAGTGTACCAATTAGAAAATCTACATAACAACACAAAAAAAGGTTCAAAAATAAGCTAGCTTATCATTGTGACCTACTTGAGATTTTGACAAGCTCTGTGAATTATCACCTCCCTAAATTACATTATACCTGGTCAATTAGTTTACAAATCCTTAACCACAACGACACAGCTTACTGTTGGCACGTGTAAGAATGCATTCTTATGTGTAAATTTTAAAATGATGCAACTGTCCACTAATCCAAACCATGGATGACGTGTCAGCTACAATTTGTTACATTTCTACCCAGCTTTGTTCACTTTTTTGATAGTACTAAAAATTGTCAGAGTCCAACTATATTTCACTATTAGTACACACAATGTAAATTGAGATTCATAACTAGTGACCATCACTTTTTAATTAACTTTCCTATTAGGTTAATTTTTTTCTAAATAGTCTATACATCTTTCCCCACGGGGAACTGATTAGTGCCTAAGGCCACACGGTATTATGTAGTGTCTCCCTGTTTCCTCTCACATCTTCAGCCGTCTCCTGAGAACAGCAGAAAACGGTCAAAGAACCCAGCCTGACAATGAAGTCACCTCACGTATTTCAGCTTTCTGGCTTCTCTGTATCTTAAGCCCTTCAGGGGTCAGCCACCATTATTTTCTTAAAGCAGCAATGGCTATCCTTCACTAAAAATCTCAATATTTGAAAAGCTTAAAATATTAACAATATCTAGAGGGTACTAAGTATAAATGTATAGCATCAAGTCTCAGTAATCTATATTAATAAAGGCATGAACCCGAAAGATCCCTAGGAAGGTACCCACTGGGGCCGGAAGGCTTTTTCTCTAATAACGATAATTGTAGAGTAATTCAGGGTTGATGTCTGCAGTGGCTGTCACACCGTTTTAAACACACGGACTCACTGAAACACTTTCACGCCCCCTGACGCCTCACAGGAGAGGAGATTGAGCCCCAAAGAAATGACTGTGGCCGGGACTCCAGCAAAGAGCAGAGCCCAGAGTTACACTCGGTCTCCGACCTTGAGCCAGGGCTGGCACTGCTGTGCCCCCCACCTCCCGAGGGCCTCCGTAAACAGATGTGTTAAAATAAATGCCTCAGCAACAAATCGTCAAAGGGCAAAACTGGGCGGGGGTAAGACTGACTCAAAAGTGGTCATGTGAACCCCCCTCCACACACACTTTTTTCCATTAGCCACAGACGCAGCCTTCTGCAGGGGGATTAATCCATCCAAATAACTAGGTGATGAACCATCTTTGGAACTCGCTCCACTTTTTACTAGTCACATGATACTTTGACGGTTCTTAGTTTTGTTATGGATTATTCCTTCTTGTGACCCAGGAGGCAGACAACACGCAAAAATCATGATGCAAAAGAAAAGCTCCCTTTTCCTCCGTTAGGACCCCCCATTAGCTGTGGGACCTTGGATGAGTTCCTCGGGCTCCGCGGGCCTTGTCTGGCCCCTCTGTTTATGGTGGGAAGACAATGAGCTCAGAGAGCTGTAAGGGTGACAGCGACTGGTCACGCACGGGAACTGCTCACACCAGCCTCTCCTTCACCCTGGAGAGCACCTTTATTTTTTCTTCACTTAAATCTTATGGGAAAAGAGTGACTGCTAATGCATTATGTACATCAAACAGCTGAATCAAGAATTATCTGAATTGAAAAAGAAACTATATCCTTGCATGTACTGCAGTAACTCAAAGAAAATCTCTGGGTACTTAAAATCACATAGGCTTTGCATTACTCATATTTTAAAGCTGTTGATTAATATCAGACTTAATGCCTGTAAAGTTTAAATTTTAAATGCATAATTCAAAACACCCCTTTCCTGTCTCATAATTGTCTCTACTGATACAAAATATAAAATCAGGAACCTGTGGCTCAGTGAGTAGGGCACTGGCCCCACATGCCGAAAGTGGAAGGTTCAAACCCAGCCCAGGCCAAACTATAACGAAAAAATAGCCGGGCGTTGTGGTGGGCGCCTATAGTCCCAGCTGCTTGGGAGGCTGAGGCAAGAGAATCACGTAAGCCCAAGAGTTAGAGGTTGCTGTGAGCCGTGCGACGTCATGGCACTCTACCCGAGGGCGGTACAGTGAGACTCTGTCTCTACAAAAAAAAAAAAAAAAAAAAAAATCAGGAACCTTTTGCTATTGAGCAGCCAGGGAGGAATTTCTCCTAGAACCCAACCACCCAGTCACTGAATTACCAGCTTATAAAGGTGAGGCCACTGGCAGGTGGATCCCAGGCTTGAAACCATCTATGCTAAATGCCAATACCGGGTGTCTATGTAAATCCGGTGAGCGGCCTGCCTCAGTATCCAGCAAGGATAAATTGCTTAGACTAGGGCTGGTCAGTTTGCTTCATCCTAAGTGTGACATGTGACTGACAGTGGCAATCTCGGCATGTGTACGGATGAACTCTGAGGTCAAATCAAAGCTTTACAGAAAAGAGTGCCAGGATTAATCTGCAGTGCTTGCCAAGGATGGAGGAATAGACAAGGGGTCCTTCTGCTAGTCATTAGTCATTTATTTCCAGAATCATCTGGCCTCACTGAAAAAAACATTAACAGCACCCAACTTACTGCTAGGTATTAATGACCATTCTACCAGAGCAATGAGATCTCCGGAGAGCTCAGGGACACAAAAGGACTGTTTTGAAGAGACAGGTGACAAAACATAACCCAGTTTCTTTTTCTACATGCATGGCTGAGTCAGGGCTGTGTGTTCACACCCAGTTTTCTCCTCCTGGACAGAGGCTGACTTCACCTCCCGGCTGTTCCTGTACTGGACTGAGGCCACAGACAGAGGAAACAGAAAGAAGAGGTGGTGGGGCAGAAGGCTGAGCAGCTCCTGGGGAGGTCCAGCTTCCTCTCCACCCTCTTCTCTTGTTAGTTATAAGGGCCAAAAGGTCCCTCTTTGTGCCCAAACTAGTTTAATCTATATCCCTGTAACCTGAAACCACATCAGTCATGACTTATAATATGGGTATAAAGTAGAAAAAAAATCCTCCAAGTCCCACGTAATACTTCGGCATACTCTCTTCCAAAATATGTATTACAGGCATGTATAAACTTTATAAAATGAAGCTGGGTCATTCTTCATAAATTGTCTTTCCCCTTTGAAAACCTCAACTCTCAAGGCACTAAGTACTTTACTATTTGGAAAATCATCATTTTATTTTATTTTATTTTAACATTCTTTTTTTAATCTTTTTTTTTTTTTGCTTGTCATTTTATGATGTTTTATTTGTTTTGTGCTATTGTTTACCCTCACGACCCAGATTTATAGAATTCTACCCCTTGTTTACAGTGCTGATTTTCCTTCCTGATTCTTTTTTTTTTTTTTTTTGAAAATCATCATTTTAAATAAAGTTTTTAGGTATATTCAATTTTATATTCCTTTAAACACATGGAGGCAACAAACTATTTTTTAGAAGCAAAATATTTTTTCCAATAATTTATCTATGATAAATCTATAGAAGTCAAATTGATTGGTTAAAGGATTTTCTAGGGTTTTGGCTGATATTGCTGATCCTCCTTCTGAAATATTTATAACAATTTATACCCCAAGCAATTGAGGGCTCGATGCATACTAGTTTTCCACCTGGGAAAGCAATGCTGAGCTGAACTGAAGAAACACTTCTTACCTCACAGCACTCGTCCATGAAATGATTGCTACAATCTACAATGAAGATCAAAGTCAAGTCTCTATTCCGTGTGTGCATGTGCGTCTGTGTGGGTGGTACACATATGTACATGTGCACATACATGTATACGTGGAACAGATCACTGGTATAGTAACATTACTCTAGCACACAGTTCCTCACGAACACAATCAGATGTAGCTAAAAATCACATGACTCATTTGGAACCATGGTGACAATTATTGTGGGAAAAAAGAACAAGAAACACAAGCGAGTGAGGAGGGGCAGCAGCTGAACATCTGCCCAGCCCACTCACTAGTCAGCCTCAAACCCGCCTCCCAGACAGGTGCACCTGCCAGGACACGCGTGCTTACCCGAGGGCAGCCAAAACCAGAATGCCTTGTTTACATGTCAAATGCTTCATGAAGGGGCCAGAAATTATGGACACAGTGCAACCTTGATAGGTCGGGGGAAAATACACAACAAAACTATATTACGCCATGGCCTGACTTGTTAGCTATAAGTTGAATTGTCTATAAAGCTGTACACTTTGACATTCACCAGTTTACCAGTGAGATTTTTCTGGAGTAGATTGAGCAATCAGAACTAGTAAACAAAGCAAAGATGTCTACTCAAGACCATAGATAAGAATTATTCAGTATTCACACATACACAACGTGTGATTTTGCCACTTGGGAACTCAGCTTCCCCATCTATAAAAATGAAGAGGCTACACAATTTCTAAGATTGCCTCCAGCCTAAAGACCCTCAAGATTTAGGGTCGTCTACAACTCATGCGTCTCCTCTTAATATTCTCTGCCCTCCTAAACTCAACCCCCCCAGAAACTCAAAATTTTCTTATACTCCCAAGACATGCCCTGCTTTCTGTGGCCCCTTCCTAGGCAGTCTGCCGGGGTGCTGTCCACACCTGGCTACATAAATCCTGCTTATTCCTCAGGTTGGGGTAACTGTCACCTCCGCTGTAGCCTTACCTCTCTCCCTGCACCTCCCCGCTTAAAACTTAATTCCTTTTGAATTCCATGTAATGATTTCCTTCATTTTCTGTGTCCCCTACTGACTCACAGGGTCTCTGGTGTGGTGGCTGTGTAGGTTTTGTTCACTGTACTTTTCCTGCCTCCTGAAACAATTCCTGGCACTCGGAAAATACCCAAATATGTGTTAAATGAATAAATAATGGATTTATGCTAAGTAAGCTGTTGAAAGTCTTGACCCTGAAAGCAGGGGTTGAAAATCTAATGTTTTTTCCAATTTACCAACTTGCTCATGTTCTAACTCTTCACATCAAGGTTATGCATGAAATTTTCTGCAAATTAAAATTTTATCATGTCACAAGGATGTAAGTGTTAAGAGGATGTCAGAAAATACATTAATAATGTACATTAAGCAATTCAATAACTTTTGTTTGTTTTCCTCCAATATTATATTTCTTTTGCTTTTGAGAAAACAGACCAGGTTAACCCCCTCTCTTAAGGTTAGCAGGTAAAAGTAAAATTTGTAAATAGAAATATATAACTAAAAAGTGTCCAACATTTGGGAAATACAAAGTGACATTTAAAAAATAATTCAGCAAATATTTACCTAAACCTGATGCCCTATGATGTTTGGAGTCAGGGATGAGGCAGCTGCAGAGAAATTGCTGACCAGAGGGAGGAAAAGCCACACGGTCTCACCACCGGGCTGGGTCCCAGGACAGAGAGCCACGCACAGGTGGTCGGTCTGCACTGAGGGAGAATGCCTACACCTGGAGTTTAGACGTGGGGTTTTAAATATGTTAAGATATAGAAACAGCAAGTGCACAGGCCCAGAAGTCGTGCTGAGTGCAGTGAGTCTAAGAATTTCAAGTAGCACAGGAGCAAGCTGTGGGGGGACATCTGTATATGTGCAGGCAGAGCAAAGGGCAGAAACCAGGCTGTTCCACGTCAGTATACAGGTGAACCTTCAAGGAAAAACCCTGATAACCCAGATAAATGCCATTCCACTCATCTGGCTGAATTCATAAGAAAATAAAAGCAATCCCAAGGGAAAAAAAAAAAAAAAAAAGAATTGCAGCAAGCCACACATTAAGTTAATACACAAGAGAAAAGTGGCCTGCAGGCAGGTGTTGAGTCTGTGTGGCCTAGAGGCTCAGATTGAACAGTCCTGTGGAAAACAGGAGACAAAACCTTTGGGATTAAACCAGGGGCCAGTTGAGACTAAGACCTCATATAAAGCTGAGGTCCTCAAAGTGCTACTCTCTTAGTAAAATTAAGGGGGAAACTGAATAAAAATGAATGCCTTCTAGCAATAAGAGACATCAGAAAAAATGTGTCTTATTCACCCTAAATTCTTGATAGCTGGGGTAGGGTTTGGGGGCAGAGATCCTGGGGGCATTTGTAACCATTGGTTTCTTTCCCTTTGTTGGAGTTTGTGATTCAAACTCCAAATTTATACTATCGATGCCCCTGCCAGTATCTAACACCTTTAGGACCACGTACATTTCAGAATTCACTACTTTTCAGATTCCACCAAGGTACGAGGGTGTCCACGCCGTGTATTAAGTAATACTTCAGTGTAACAGGAATTGCCGTCATAATGTGACTGTACCTCTGCAGCTCGACTGACGGACCTTCATGGAAAGTGGCATAAACACTGCATCAGGTCAACTGTGGGCGCCAAATGATTTACAAGAAGAATTTTGTTTTTCTGAGCTTTCTAGATTTTCATGTTATGGGCAAAGATGATGGCCCTGAACGTGCCCTAGTGGGGAAGGGCCAAGGGGAAAGTCACCTGGCAGCATCTGTGGGGCCCTCAGCTTTCCAGGATCCACACAGACAAAGTCCTGGCCAACATGACTCAGAGTCTAAAATTACAAAAAACACAAGGAAACATCATGATGGAGGGTCAGGCAAAAACAGCAGGAACAGCATTTCACATACTGAATCTGTAAGACACAGCACATAAAATTAGTTACGTTTAAAATGGTAAAGAAGCGAGAAAGGAACTCAGAACATGAGCAAGAAATGTAAGTTATCAAAAAAAAGGCAAATTTCAAAAACCTCAAAAATGAAAAATATAAATGAATAAAATTAAAAACTAAGAATGTGAAAAAACAGACAAGACACAACTTAGAAAGAAGTAGAAGATGCCCAAGAAACAACACAGGCAGAAGAGAAAAGCAGCTTTGAGAGACCATGAAAGTGTGTTTAGGGGCGTAAGGACGTGGAGAAGTCTGACGTGTGTCTAACCTCGCCGGGAGGACAGAGAAAGAAAGACGATGGTGTAGGTGTAGGCAATAATCAATAATTGAAAGGCTGAGAATTTTCCAACTGATGAAAGACATGAATTCTCAGGTTCAGGAAACCCAACAAGTCCCAAATAGGGTAAACAAAAGGAGAGCCGTGTCTAGACACACAAACACCACAGCGGGAAAAGACAAACGGAAGATTCTTAGAGCCGCCACAAAAGAAAGGAAATATCTAAAGGCCAGGATGTGATGGATAAATCATTAAGAGCAACAGTGGACATCAAATGAATGAAATCTTATCTTCAAGGAGAAAATGATTGTCAGCCAAGAATTTCATATGCATAAAAATCATAAATATTCAAAATCATGAATATTCAAATCATTAATAAAATAAATCTCTTTAGAGACAAAAACATAGTTCACTAGTGAAGACTCTCACTGAAAGAGCTTCAAGAAGATATAGTTCAAGAAAATCTTAGAAGGAGTGGTAAGTGAAGAAGTCACGTACAAGGCAGCTGTGTCGAAACAAGGCACGTGTCAAATAATGCTGTCTAGTTTGGGGGGCTAAAACGGCAGTGGAACTGAAACCCTGAACAATAATAGTGTATAAGTCAGAAGTAGGGACTGGGCAGCGCCTGTGGCTCAGTGGGTAAGGCGCTGGCCCCATATACTGAGGGTGGCGGGTTTGAACCTGGCCCTGGCCACACTGCAACAAAAAAACAGCTGGGCATTGTGGCAGGCACCTGTAATCTCAGCTACTCAGGAGGCTGAGGTAAGAGAATCGCCTAAGCCCAGGAGCTGGAGGTTGCTGTGAGCTGTGATGTTACGGCACCCTACCAAGGGTGATAGAGTAAGACTCTGTCTCTAAAAGAAAAAGAAAAAAAAGAAGTGGGGGACTGGAGTTAAAAGTTTCTAAATTTCTTTTCTTTGAGAAGAAAAAAGAGATATTGATCTTTTTAGACTTGATACATATTAAGTTTTTAAGGGTAATCACTAAAAGGATAGTCATAGTATATGTAAGTTCCAAATCATAGCCAAGAAAAGTTGGAATTAAAGTAAAAACTGACACAATTAAAAGAAGAGGCAAAACAAGCAAGGAAAAGAGGCAAATCACTAGGAGAGTGTGTGTAATTGTTACAATGACGGCAGCAGTAATGATTCCCTGAGGAACAGCAGAAGTATCCGGAATGGGTGACACAGCAGGGTGGGGGTAACTAACGGTTCCCGCGAGTCTGCCAGTCAGACACTGGGCTGGGAATTTTGCATGCATCATCTCACTTATTTCTCACCACAAGTGAGGGAGGTACTGTTATGAATCTTTATTTTATGGATAAGGCTTATTGCCAATGTAAACCATGGCAGAAGATTTCGGTGAGTTTTTAAATATCTGATCACCCGTTAGATTTAGGAGATGAGAGTTAACTCTCAGGCTAGTGACGCGGGCAACTGAGTGAGCAATCCCTGGCACCCAAGAGTAATTCTAATATTTCGTGGATGAATAAAACTAATCAAAGACTCAGGATATCTAAAGACAGGTAGAGAGCTTCTGTATTCTTTGGATTGGCGAGTTACCACCGTTTGGGGGAACTTGGCTGTAAAAAAGGAAAGCAAGGGCTTATCAGCTGACCAGGAGAAGAGCTCACAGAATCCATGGTATGTGGGTGGTTTGTTCTAAGATAAGACACTTGAAAATGCTTATAAGAAAGATGGAGAAGAGGTTAAAGTAAGGATGACTGTCAGGGCCCAGGACTGGCCAGGTCTCAGGCCCGGCTTAACTAGGTTCTGGATGCGGACCACTAAGTTACCTTGCTCAGGTCTGTTAGGTGCCTTAGGGTTATCTACCTTCGCTGGAGAGAGAGAGAGACAGTCTTAGAGAGAGTAAAGCAGTCTTCTTAGCAAGATAGATCCTAGTCTTTAGCAGAGCTTGGTTATTTTCAGCAGAGCGACGCCATGCTGGCGTTCTGCAGGCAGGAGAGAAGACAGAGTCAGAGTAAGCGAGTCCGTGATAGAATGCGCACGCTCCCACTGCCTTCTCCAGCCTAATATAAGGCTGATCTCCTGCCTCTCAACACCACAGGTGTAGAGACTGCCAGTTCACCGCTGCTCTCATCTCGTGAGCTCTCACGCTCGTTAGGAGAGCTAAATCCCTCTCCCTGCCCTTTCCACCAAGGTCTTCCATTACTGAGCTATACAGGTATTTCTTCTAACTCTCTCTCCTCCTGGCCATAGGCTGTTCGGGCTGCTACAGAGGACACAGAGAGAGAAACTCATGTAGGAAGGAACATGCTACTCCTAGGAGAGTAATCAAATGACTGGACCAAAAAGCAAAACCACACAGAGCCAGCAAAGATCTACCTTCTCTCTCTGCTGGGTGGCCAGGAAGGACTTGTCACAAAATCCTTCAAAAGACACCAGAGCCTGCATAAAGGTGCTTAACGAAGGAAGCTTCTGTACACAAGCTTGAGAAGTAGTGTGTGTGTGTGAGCGAGCGTGCCAGATGCTCACAGCTGGGACCCATGAAGGGACGGCAGCAGAACAGTACAGAGAGACTGTGGGATGTAAGAGGCAATTCCTCCCCCAGTTTGTTCCTTCACTCAACTGCACCGAGGAAGACTCCACCATTTCTTACTCACGGTTCACTGTGCAGATGACTCTGGGCATGTCGTTCAACTATTCTCCCCTTTATGAGAAAGAAAAAATTGGAGCAACTCCGACATTACATAAGTGCCTGAGGAAAAACAGCCAACACTTCCCTTCACAAGCAAACAACACATTTCTCTAAAATGAGAAAGGAATTCACAAAAGAAATAAAACTGAGAATAAATATTTTTAATAGCAAGAAATATAGATTTTCAAATTATTTAAATGTGCCCTGATTACGTTGGAAGGGTCTCTCAGTATGTGCTGTCTGAGGAGTTGAATCACCCAAAACACAACTCGGTAAAGAAGCACCCCAGTCTTCAGGGAATAGGGCTGTGTGTCACTTCTGACCATCTCCACCAAGTCATCAAACCCAAGATAAGCTCTGAACAACAGCCTAACCCAGGTGCAATCAATTTGAAAGGGGGAGGTAAGATATTTAAAGGATATCCACGGCAACTAAGTGCACAGATTAAATTACAAATGAGTCTTCAGCTGCCATTTATTAAACATTAAGGCTGCTGTGGCAACGCATCAGAAATCTAAGTTTTAATCTAAAATGCTGCAAGCTAATAGTGCAATTATGATATGAATTTTCCCTAACTATATAAGTTTTATATATTTTTCCATATAATTTTTTTTTTTTTTTTTTTTTTTTTTTTTTGTAGTGACAGAGTCTCACTTTACCGCCCTCGGTTGAGTGCCATGACATCACAGGACTCACAGCAACCTCTAGCTCTTGGGCTTACGCGATTCTCTTGCCTCAGCCTCCCAGGCAGCTGGGACCACAGGCGCCTGCCATAACGCCCGGCTATTTTTTGGTTGCAGTTTGGCCGGGGCTGGGTTTGAACCCACCACCCTCGGTATATGGGGCCGGCGCCCTAATCACTGAGCCACAGGCACTGCCCATATAAAAATTTTTAAATCACAATTTTCAAAAATCAATTTGAGTTGCCAATGTAATACTAGTTCTACAAAATTAGGTGCTAGACAAATTGACTTCATGAAGGGAAAAGAGTGACCCAAATATATTTAATATTATTCCCCCTGAAAATCAGAAAGTAAAAAGATGACACAAAAATCCTTGTTGTTCCGCTAGCTGATATCAGTTCTTTAAGTCATTCCAAAGCTCTCTCCCTCCTATCACACTGACCTTCTCCTTCCCAGATCCTGCCAGCCTTGAACCCATGAGATCTCTCTTTTCCCCTTTTCAGACACTGTGGTCGCAGGACCCATCTACAGATTTATGCTATGAATGATAATCAGATTAAATGCTTTTCAGAAGTGTATTTCCCCTATCTCTTATTGATAGCCTAAGAAACAATGTAGTTTGTTCTAAACCATCTGCACACTTGGGCTGGATCTTCTGGAAAAATCAAGAGGCAGAAAGGGCTTATGTCCTGATACTGAAAAACAAGAGGGTGTGTTTAGACAATAACAAATTGTTAAACGAGAACTGGAATCAAACTAAAACATATTTGCGGTAGTTAGCATAGTTCTCACATTGGAAGTTATCCCATGGTGTTCAGTAATTTTTCATACATTGTTCCACTTAATTTTATTCAATAAGATTTGCTTGCTTTTTGGATCTTTTAGTCCTAAAGACCTATTAAGTTATCACAAATTTGGTAACCACTGAATTATTGTGCAAATAGCATTTCAACAGATCAAAATATAGTTTACATATTTACTGAGCCAATGTGTGTAAATCAAACTAATTTTTAGGATTACATTTTTAATTCTATTCTTATTTACAACTTTTCTTAATTTAAAAAATATTTTATGAATAAAGTTAAAGCAGCAGGAATTTTATAGTAATTTGACAATATTTATCTTGAATCAAAACACATTCCATATCTCCTATCTTTACCAGATAGTCTTACCAAAAAAATCATATTTCCTTAATTCGGAAGGAACAGAATCATTAGAAAAATTCTAATGTTTCTCAAACATGAGATTTAGAGCTTGAAACACTAGTTTTTTTAAGCAGGATAAGACACTATTAGACCTCCCCAAGAAATTTAATATGGGGAGAAATGGGATTACTGATAACCAACTTAGATTTTCATGTTTTGATGTTAATGGTAATGTCTGAGTTTGAACTTTGATTATCTTAAATAGGATACCTTAATAATATGGTATATATGGAAATATCCTCCATAAGCCCTATTAGCTGAAAATTATCTCATCCCAGAGCTGAAAAACTTTCCAAATTTCCCCCTGCAGGTGTTACTTTGGCCAACTCTGTTTTTTTCATTTAACTTTGACACAGCCTTGGGTGCCCTGCTGGATCTTTTTGCTTTGACTTGGACTGTCCTGTGGGCCAAAAAACAAGAAAACAGAAAAGGAAAATCTGCTGAAATATAAAGCAGCTATAACAAGAAGGTGAAAGCATGGAGATGCTGTTACACGCTATGGAGCAGGTGTCAGAAGTTCCATGAGGAAGGGGGCAAGCATGTACAGAAAAATTCATGTCAAGCAAATGTCAGGTGCAAAGGGCAACATCTAAGTAGGGTAGATTACAGAGCAAAAGTTTTACGTAATCCAAAAGTGCTATAACACATATAATCCTTATGTAAGTTATGATGGTTTACAGTATCTTTACATTTAACATATAACTGTTGATTATGGTGATGGTTTTCCAAACATGTTTTTCCTTCAAGAAACAGGCTGTTATTGAAAAAAAGAAAAAAAAAAAAAAAAAAACTAGGAATGCATCTTTATCTCTGCTTTTCACCATATGTAATTCTGTCCCTAGATGTTAAACCATTTCTTCAAATGTATACCATAAATCATATCCTATTAAGCACCATTTTACAAATTGCCATAATGAACAATAATAATTTTCTTGGCCTATCAATCTAAACAGAAATCTAAACAGTACTTTAAATTATATTAAATACTTATTTGATAAAGAGTCTGAGCCACATTAACCTAACAACTTAAAAAATATCACAGAACCATAAGTGCTGTTCTTATAACCTTCCGATCTAAACTGTCACAGAGACTACAGTGCACATGTGGGTTGTGAAGCTCAGTTTCACGTGGAGCCGTGAACAGCACAGTAGGAGTCTCAAGATTAGACCATACAGCTAATATGGTTTCTTGGTGCCTTTCTCAGTAGAAAATATGTATTACTAAATAAAACACCAATGGAAGGTCAGTGCAGTAGGTAAAAGCTACGAAAGTTCATTGCCCTCCCTGAACCCACTAAGTGGCGATGGATTAACAATATTAGCTCAGTGCCTGGTGCATAGTAACTGCTCAATAAATGGTTAGCTCTTACGACTGCTGTTCATATAAATAACTTAACACCAGTTCCTGTTTCAGCTGCTTTCTTTCAACGTGGAATCTTCCCCTATGTCCCACATCTTTGGAATCGCCCGTCCCCCCCAATATATGCTGGAGATGCTGGAAAACCTCCCAGATTTTTCCAGATCTAAAAGACAAAGGTGTTCTTCATAGATTCTTTTCCCAGGCTGATAGCATCAAGCATTTTTCTCATACCTTCTTCTATGATTTTTATGGTTTGGTGTCTTAAATTTAAATAGTTTATCCAGCAAGAGTCAATCTTTGTAAGTGGTGAAAGTTGTGGGCCCAGTTTCAATCTTCTACATGTGGTTAATCAGTTCACCACAAAATAAGTAAATGGGCCATGATGAAGCTAAAAAGCTTCTGCACAGCCAAGGGCACAACAACTAAAGCAAACAGACTGGGAGAAGATTTTTGCATGCCAAGAATCTGACAAAGGACTGATTACTAGAATCTACAGAGAACTCAAATTAATCAGTAAGAGCAAGCAACTCCATTTATAAGCAAGCAAGGGACTTGACCAGAAATTTCTCTGAAGACAGATGAATGGCCAAAAAACACATGAAAAAATGCTCATCATTCTCAATCCTCAGAGAGATGCAAAACCAAAACCTCTCTGAGATACCACCTAACCCCAGTGAGAACAGCCCACATCACAAAATCCCAAAACTGCAAGTGCTAGCATTGATGTGGAGAGAAGGGAACACTTTTATGTTGGTAAGACTGCAAACTAATATAGGCCCTATGCACAGAATTATGGAGAATCCTCAAAGAATTTTAAATAGACCTTGCATTTGATCCTATAATCCCATTAATAGGTATCTACCAGAAGGAAAAAAGAAAAAAAATCACAAGGACATTTGCACTAGAATGTTTATTACAGCTCAATCCACAATCGCCAAGAGATGGAAGCAACCCAAGTGCCCATCAAGCCATGAATGGATTAACAAACTGTGGTATATGTACACCATGGAATACTATTCAGCCATCAAAATATGGAGACTTTATGTCTTTTACATTTACCTGGATGGAGTTAAAGCACATTCTTCTTAGTAAAGTATCACAAGAATGGAAAAGCAAGTATCCAACATACTCAACAATAATATGAAACCAATGGAAAACAACTACATACCTACAAGTATAGTCAAGTGGGGGAGGAGGGGGAGGGAGATTGGTAAACTCTCACCCGTGTTCACAGCACAAGGGCACACAGCACTCCCTGGGGCAAAGGGCCCAACTACAGCTTGAACTTTGCCTTAGAAATGAAAACCTGTAACCCAATTTTCTGTACCCTCATATTAATCTGAAGTCTTAAGAAAGACTAAGATGATGAAATATTTACATCTGGAGAAGTCAAGTCTTTATATGAGTGCTGTTTTAATGAAATACTTATATGTGAATGTTCTCTGAAACATAGCAATATACTGATTTATCACTTTCAAGAGAAATGAGCACGCAGCGAATCCGTAACCTATTCCTCTTTTGTTATGAGGATGTTTGGAACTGACTTACACCTGTCATTCATGACTCACCCTTCCCATGGTGGGGAACTGATGGGAATGGCTGATTCAGAACTGCAGCCGAGGAGCTGGGTGTGAATTCACAACCTCCACCTCTCTCAGGTGCCCTGTCCCTGGTGGCCTCTCCTATGCCGCCATGCATATAAAACATATGTTTTAGTCAACAAAGACAGTTAAACATTCCCTTAGGAAAGGTGTAATGGTTGTCTTCCCCTCAGACAGGCTTCCAGAGAGAAAACCATTCAATGGTACATGACAACAGGTTCACAAGCATGGAGGACTCTCGCACAAATGTCCAGTTGTAAGCTTCCGCAAGCTTTGCTCATACAGATGACAGGGCTAGAGTCAGTCCTAACACTGGTGCCATTTTCTCAGCTACACAGGGAAGTTGTTGGGGGGAGGCCTGAGGCAAAGAACACACAAACAAAAACACCCCAGAAGACGCAAAGAAAGCCAGATGGGGAACAGCCAAGGCTATGCCTGGGTCTCTCCTGCCATCACGACCTTCACCCAAAGCGGGTGGCGTCTTTTTCTGAATCTCTGCTTACCCTTCAATAACCGAAGATTTACTGCGACAATTGAATCGAACACAGGAGTCACAGGCTGAAGTCTTTTTCAGTCCAATAGCCAATTATGAAAAACCATGACAAATGAAATGTTTTCATCTAAAACTGCCCCATCTCAAAACCCGGGAAATACATCCGTTTCGTGACCACAGCAGTCACCTGGTCCAGCATCTCCTGAGTGGGACCGAGAAACATGCCAGGAGGAGTAAGATGGCCATTGTCCAGGTGTGTCTGTCTCTCTCTCTCCCTCTCCCGACGCAGGACACACACCCACGCGCACAGCGCGCTCTGACACGCATCTAGGGGAGAGCTCAGCTCGGGGCCAAGTTTGACCTTCCAGGAACGCGCCTTCTTCTTGGTTTTGACCGTGTAATCCTGATTTCCTCCGACCCGGAGGGTGGAGGGTGGTGGAAAAAGAAGAAAAAAGAGGCGAGAACGCCCCCCACCCCCACCCCCTGCGCGCACGGTTTCCCTGTGCATTTCCCCTGCCAAGACCTGGGGCGTTCGCAGGACGAAAACATGACTCAGAACACAAGGTTTCTGGGTAACCCGAGGCGACACCTCGGTGGCAAGAGGCTCCCGGCCTGGCCGCCCCCCTGGAGCCCCGAGGCCACGCGCTCCGGACGCAGCCGCCCCCCCCCCCCCCCCCCCGCCCCCCCCGCCCCCCCCGCCCCCCCCCGCCCCCCCGGGCCCCCCCGCCCCCCCCCCCGCGCCCGCCGCCCCCCCCCCCCGCCCATCGGGGGTCCTTCTGGGCTGGGGCTCCTAGAAGCTCACCTGGTGTCTGCCTAGCTAGGAAGGATGATGGTCCTGCGGGGACACAGCCAGGCCTGACAGCGTGGGAGCCCCTCTCTGAGGGAGTGAGGACTTTCTCCGTAAAAGGAGCTTTCCTCTTATGCACACTTAAAAAATCACTTCCTCTGGGGCAACAATCTGGCCTGGGCTTCACCAACCTTTGTAGTCTGCAGTCTGGGTCCAAATCCAAGGCGCATCAGTTGGAGGGAGGGGGGATGAGAAGCTCACTGGGCCAAGGACTTTAAAAAGGAGCAGGACCTGCCCTGAAGGCCTGATTCTGGTCTCTACTCAGTCCTGGTGGGAGTGGGCTGGTAAGCCCTGCGGTGACTGTTGCCAGGAGTTTGGAGATTCAATTATATGCTGTTGAATTTCAAAATGTAATAAACATGCTGGGTGCAGTGGTTCACACCTGTAATCCCAGCACTCTGGGCAGGCAGGTGGAGTGCCAGAGTTCACAAGTTGGAGACCAGCCTGAGACAGAGTGAGACCTTGTCTCTAAAAATAGCCAGGCATCCTGGCAGGTGCCTGTAGTCCCAACTACTTGGGAGGCTGAGGCAAGAGAATCGTGTAAGCCCAAGAGTTTAAGGTTACTATGAGCTGTGATGCCACGGCCCTCTCCCGAGGGTGACATAATGAGACTCTGTCTCAAAATAAAATTAATAAACATCGGAGAAAAATAACAATAAAAAGGAAAAAGGATCTCAGCATTTCAAGGGTCTAAGGGCTCATCCATTTCAATCCCCTACTACAGAAATAAAAGAAAAATCTCTCCATATCACTATAAGCCTAGGGCATGCTTGAATACCTCTGGGGATGGGGAACTCATTACCTTACAAAGCTGTACATTGCCCCCTTCCCAGTGTATTTCAAAACACATTTTTAAAAAGATTGCTGATGTTCCTATGTTATCTTTTTTATTAAAGAGAAAGACTAATATAGTAATAGAAGTTGTGCTAGTAATGTTTTGTTTTCTTTTAAATCTGTGAACCCTCCAAACTGTTCGTAAGTCAAAGGGAATGTGTATTTCCCTATCAGAGGTGATGCTAGGGTGCTGCTGGGACTTGCAGCAGAGAGGACTCTGAAGCCTGGGGTGGAAGAGACCCCCCCCAGCTCCCTCTCTCCACATGTCTGCCCATCCCAGGAGTGCTCCCTCAAGCCACTTTCCTGCACCTCATGGCCCATCCTGAGGCCCAGTGTCTGCCTGGGAAGCACAGCAGCCTAGCGCCTGCATCAAATAGAAAATTCCTAAAAGGTCACCTCTGGCAACAAATGATGCTCACTAGTCTCTGAGTTTCTTTTACTGGGAGAAAACTTTTTTTCTTTCAGGCTAACATATTTGGAAATACAGTGATTGGCCAGTCAAGACTCCAAACACTTCCCCCTGCTGAGGGGACTCTGGAGGCTCAGTCAGCAGGCTAAGCTGGTTCCTTCCCCCCACCCTCTATATCCTCCCGCAGAGCGACCACAAGGCCTTTTTCTGGGGCGGTGACATTAAAAACAAAAGGTAAACAAAAAAATGCTGCTTTAAAAAGGAGAGTCTCTTGGTCCCAGGTCCTGCACCAAGGTGCTCTCCACGGCTCAGGGCACATGAGCAGAGCAAGTGAGCATCTAGGGGAGTGAGACCTGTTGAACGTTGCCAGATTTACAAAATTTAGTCAATGGAATAGCACTATATTTCTGAACAATTCTTCCTGGTAAAGAAATATGGACTCAAATTAGTTTTTCACAGTGCTCACATTCAAGATATCCAAACTGTTTTTAAAAAATTATAATAATCTGCTTCTTGCTGCAAAGGTAGGTACCCTGGCACATGGTACCACATGGGGCAAAAGTGGTGAGCACCTAAGCATTGGGGAGGATGCCCAGGGCAGTTCCCCTGGACTCAGAAACACGCTTAGAAAAACTAGTCATTCCACCTTGGACTTCCAATATTTTATAACAAAGAGGTGGGTTGTTTTTATTTAATGTAACTTTCAAGAATTTAAACACAAAAATGCAGGGGGGAATGTTCACAATTTTGATGACCACAGTTGTAAATAAAAACATTCATTCATTTCTCATAAGATAAATATTTGATATTGGAGTTGTAAAATGCACAAGTTTGATAAACAAAAACCCAACTTTTCTTGCTAAAAAGGCATGTCATTTCATTGAGTTTCCTAAGCAGCAGATGGTTATTCACAGGCTTTTAAATTACAACTTTTGTTTTTATAGTTTCCTTTTTTTAAAGGTTTAAACTATTATGTACAAAGTAAAACTACTATCAGCAGTGAAATAAAGAGGTTTAAGGCAAAGAGAAAAGTTCACCCTTAGTCCTGGGTAGACAGCCTCACTCCCAGCTCAGCCCTGGGCACCCCCCGGCTGCCCTGGCCACAGACGGACATTTGGACACATCTTTCCCATACACTAAACAGAAGACAGTCAGAGCTATATATAGATAATGTGTTTGTTTTTATATATATGTACTTGGTGAGGAATATATTGAATATATTTAATTTACACTGTACCACACCTTCAAAAAATAAAATGTATATTTTTTAAAAAAACAAGAAAAGACAAAAAGTGATAGGAAATGAGTATTTACACCTTTTCTTCCTTCTTCTAGGATTCTGAATTCCTTTGAAAGTCAAGCTAGCCACATGTTCCAGAACTGTGGATTCATACACGCCTGGGTTGTGTGTGCCTGCGTATACACACGTACATATATATGTACACACATGTACCTGTAGGTGTGTTAATCTTGGAAGACTGTTCTCTATAGCAGAAGCGGCCACTCCAAAAAAAGAAAAAATAACAAAAAGAAAAAATAGGGAAGAAAAAGGAAAGTCAGACAATGGCAGGAGCCCTCTGCTTGCCCAGAGGTGGGGACCTACGTCCCATTTGGGGCCCTGGTTTGAAAGCAGGGTGGGTACTGGCTCCGCAGGAAATTCCTGGGCCAGGGAGAGAAGGCTCACTCCGCTGCTGAGGGCTGCAGCCCACATGCTTGGGCAGAGCCCCAGAGCCCTGAAGCAATGCCTGCGTGCAGAGACAGTGCTGGGATGGGAGGCTTGGTGCCAGAGACTGGGGCTGGACTGGGGACAGAGATGCTGACACAGACACACAGACACAGTCGAGCTGGCCAACCTTACCAAGGGGGGAGGGGAGGAAAGGGAGTGGAGGAGGAGAAAGGGGAGGAGGAGGAAGAGGACGAAGAGAAGGAATAGGAGGAGCAGGAGGAAAGAGGGGAGGAGGGAAAGGGGGAGGGGAGGAGAGAGAGGAGGAGGAGGGAGAAAGGCCCCTGGAGGGTGAGAAGAGGGAGCCTGAAGCTGCAGCGGCCAGCACCAGTGAGCAAGGCAGCTTCCCCTGGCCGAGCCCCAGAACTGGTCCAAGAACCCTGACAGTCCCCTTTCCCAGCCAGGTCCCCTTTACTCCCTAAGAAATCCAGGTCACTGGCCCAGGCTCCGGGTGGCCCTGGCTGAGGGTGGGGGGTTCCTCTTGCTGTCCTCACCAAGCCAACACAAACAAAGTGGCAGAACTCATAGACCAAATAGGAGCTATTTATTCGGTTCACAGTCGTGTGAAATGCAGCAATAAAAATCTTTGGACTTCAGCAAGTTGTTTTAATTTTTTTCTTCTTTTGAAATAATAAAAAAAAAGGTCCAATGATGTCCTATAGTGAAACTTAGGGAATTAAAAAAGATGAAACCCTAAGCAGCCCACTTTGAAAAAAAGAAAAATAATAAAATTAGCATAATCTTATAAACACAAAAAACTCAAAAAATATTTTATAGTCAGATTTTTGGATTTTATACCACCTGTAAATTATATATACATAGAATATTGCAGAACCATAGCTAATACATGATATTTTCACTATTAATGCTGGTATAATCTTTATACACTGGCCCTTTATTTATGATTTTAAATTATTGCATTGTTCAGCACGGACTGAGCTGACTCCGGGACCCACCCGCTGCCCTACTCGCTGTCCGACTTGCCCTCCTTGGCCGTGGTGGAGTGGTTGTACAGGCCCTGCGCCATGAGGTGCACGGCCAGCGTGTTCTTGTTGCCTGTGGCCTTCTTGATCTTGGCACGCTTGTTCTGGAACCAAATCTTGATCTGTGACTCATTGAGGCTGAGCTCTTGCGCCAGGCTCTGGCGCCGCTGCTCTGTCAGGTACCTGTTGGTCTGGAACTCAGCCTTGAGCCTCTGCAGCTGCTCGGCGGTGAAGGCTGTGCGCGGACGCTTGTCCTCTCTGTTCGGGTTCTTCTTCTTTGGTTTTCGAGACCTGGGACCTGAATAGACATGGTGGACAGAGAAAAAACAGGTCACCCACAGCTGGGAGGCCTATTTCCTCACCCAAAGGTGAGTCACCCAACACGCTCTGGGAAGGACATAGGGGGTCCAAGGGGGAAAGTGACTCACTTAGAGACACTCAAGGCTGAGCTGGCAGGAAGCTGGGATGGAGCTGGGACTGGGTGTGGACTCCCACTGACCTCCTCAACCTGGGCAGGGAAGTCTGGTCACAGGTAGGACTGGGGTAAACAGCAGGCACAGAGGAAGGTCTAGCACAAGTGAAGTTCTCCAGATAAAACTCCCGAATTAAACCCAAAAACCAGACTTTCTGGCATTTTTTTTTTCCTAGTCCTTTTCGAAGCTGTCTAGGAATAAGGATGGTAGTAGGTGCTGGAAGAGAAGAGTGTTGGGGGTAAGGTGGGGAAGACAGCAAGGCAGACAGGGAAGCAGGAGCCTTGGGGACTGCAACGGGAAGCCCACAGGGGACACTCCACAGGGTGCCAACCAAGGGCAAGCAGGGCCTGAGAACAGAAGGGCCCAGAGCATCTGCCTCCACCCTCATCCCCTTTCTGACTCCCACCAATGGTTCTGTGGGCCCAAGTTCATCGTTGCCTTTAGGATGCAATGGTGTACACATCCTTCCAGGCCCACTGAAGGAGCACTAGGTCATTGGCAGCTCCTTCTTCCCCCACTGGAAGTCCCTGTCCAGGAAAGCGGACTTGGCTCTGGGTCCATGACCTGCCCCTCTTGCCCCTGGACCTGGAGCTGCCTCCAGGAGGCAGCAGGGTACCCAGCTGACCTTGAACAGGCCCACACTTCCAACCTCCCCACTAGAGGTTCGCATTGTGACCCTTATGCCAGCCTCCTCCCCATGGAGTCGTTTCCACGTTTTGGGCAGGATGGTGCTGGGGATCCCAGGAGCCTGAGAGAAGGGTTGAGCAGGGAGGGCAGAAGGAGGCTCTTAAGAACGGTTGTTTTTTGGTGTGCCCTGTGAGAAAAGAGACAGGCAGGGCCGATGGTGGGAGTGGTGGCCTTAGGTCTGCGTTTCTGTTCATCTGTGAGGTCCCTGGAGAGGCTGGAGTAGCCAGAACCCCCCCCCCCCAGCTTCACCCTGAAACCTGAGGCCTGGGTAGACATGGTGGAGAGCTATGTCTGAGAGATGGCTGAGGCTGCTCCCCTCCCAGGCCAGGAGGGTGGAAGAGGGCAACCCCGAGCCTATGTGCTCTCAGGAAAGCCAACCCGGGAGGGAGCTGTGGGTACGAGGCGGGGAGACCAAGCATTTTGTTTCTAAAGCACACCCACACTCACACCCATCCCCACCCTCACACTGGGTCACTGTCACACTCATCCCCAAGGCTCCGCTTCCCACTACAGGCCTGCTTTGGTGCTGCGGTGTGGATTGCGGCCGAGGCCGGCAGACCGGGAGGTGGGAAGGAGAGGGCACGGAGGCCGAAGAGGCCTGCATCTGCTGGGAGGGCGCAGCCTCATGTTCCCAGCGTCTCCTCCCAAGTGCCTCTGGTCCTGTGGCCCTAGTTAGTGCACACATAATTTAGCCCTCAAAAAGACTACATTTCTCAGAAAGAAATCTCTCCCAAACAGTTATTCCTCTTCAAAAGGCAAACAAGAGTCTAGGAAATCGAATCAAACCTCTACATCTGCAAGAACCGAGATCTCTGCGCCCCTAAAGCGCCAGGAAACATAACCAGAAACCTTCTGTTCCCGGGCTGGGGCCGGCCGTGGTGCCAGCTCCCGCGGCCGCCGCACAAAGCGGGACTGAGGCTCCTTGGGAGCAGACCGGCTTTGTGAGCCTATATGTTAATTAAATATTAACAAAGGAGGCAGACGAGAACAATGGAGCAAATTTCAGATCTAGCTGGAGGAATCTGAATTTCATCCGAAATCTGTACACATATTTCTGAAGCAAGTCGGCCAGGGGGTGAACCAGTCCTGCAGTGATCTGGGTAAACGACCCCACAAAAAGTTGAAGGTTTGGAGAAGAGAGTGTCCGCCGTCTGCTCCAGGACAAATACAGCCCACTCTTAATGGCGGTTCCCGCAGACCCGAAACTAATGCAGTTTCTACATTAGTAGAAGGACATGAATTTAGCTTGTAAAACCCCAGATCTACAAAATAATACACCCAGTACCTCCACATACCCCTAAAAAACTGCTCCTTTCCTATTCCTAGTCCCCAGGACACCCCGCGAGCTGCGTGCAGGAGGGCGCTGAGCTGCACAGCGCGGGGCAAGTGAAGTCCAGGAAAGGGGAAAGGGCGCCTGTTTCGTCCTTCCCCTGAGTCTCCCTACATCTCCAGTCACCCCAGGCCGAAAGGACGTTAGGAAGAGCAGCGACGGCTCTTGCCCTTTCTTCTCGCACCATATCTGGGCTAATTGGATCCTAAGAGGAGTCTGGGTCTTGGGGTGGGCTGGGGCGTGGTCTGGGCCTGGGAGTTGAAAGATGGGTGGATGGAGTTGAGAGTTTTCGATTCTTGGCCTGTCTTCCAGCCAGCCCGTTCCCACCAAATAAACTGCAGTCAGGAAAAGGCCGGTTAGTGGCACCGGAGATGCCGCAGAAACGGAGAGACGAGAGAGGAGGGCAGCGAGGGGGTGAGGGTAGCGAGAGGGAGGGGAGCCCTTACCCCTCCGGCTGTCCTGAGCAATCGGTACTCCCCAGCGAATTCATCCTGGCCCCATTCTTGGCCTGCTTCGGCCAGCACCGGCTGCATACAATGCCCAGTGTCTGCGTCTTTGTGTGTGTGTGTGTGTGTGTGTGTGTGTGTGTGTGCGCCTGTGCGCGCGCGCGCGAGGGGTGAGGGTGCTGGTGATGTCTTTTTGCTCACGGTAAGTTCCCGCGCTACTGCCCCTCGGTTCCGCTGGCCTCCCCCCTGACAAGCCGGGACGCGTAGTCCCCGTGGGCTCACCTGAAGAAGGCCGGTCAGAGTAGCGCGTACAGTACACCCAGGCTGGCCAGAGCATGGGCTGCGCGCCCAGGTTGGCGCTGGCCTGCGAGCTGTCCGAGTCGGAGCTAACCGACAGGTCGCCGCCGGCCAAGCCGCGGGCCTTGAGCGCCCCGTCCAGGGGGCCTCCGGGGTCGCTGACTTTCTTGGCCCCTCCGTGCAGCGAGAGTGTCTTGGACCCGCCTTCCCCATCACCCGAGGAGTCGCTGCCACCGGCGGGTAGCGGCACGCCAGCGCCAGGTGCACAGGGCGGGTTCTGTCGGGGCTCCCGGGAGCCGGACCCCAAGAGGTGCTGCTCCGCACCACCCGCGCTGCCGCCTCCCTCCGCACCGCTCGCACCGCCTTCGCCGCCGGCGCCGCCGCCTCTTCCTCCTCCCGCGCCCGCAAAGCACGTTCCCGCGTCCTTTCGGCGGCCGAATTCCGGCCTTAGGATATTGTCGATGAAGAAGTTGGTGATGCGGTGCGGGTGCTGGTGGTGGTTGCCTGGCGCCTGCAGGACCGCGGGCAGCATCAGAGCCCGCCGGCGCCCAGTGTCCGCGTCGCCGGGGCTGCAGCCACCGCCGCCGGAGCCGCCAGAGCCGCCGCTGGGGTGGGATTCCGGCTGCCGCTGTCCCTCCACCGCCGCCGCTTCGCTGGGCTTGGGGTCATTTTCCTCCATACTGTTCACAGCAAATCCTAAATTGGTTCTCCGGGTACCGCCCTCCAAACCAGCCTTCGATCCAGCCACGGCTCAAGCGGAGCGCCCCGCGCCCGCACCCCGCCGAGTCTCCTAAGAGCGTGCGCGGTGGCCACCTCCAGGGCTGGAGTCCTACAAGTCTCCCGCCGCGCTCGGAGCGCAGCCACGTTCGAATCCACGAGTTATGTTAAAAAAGAAAAATACCAAGAGTTGCCTGGCTCGCTCAGACGCCGGGAGATTCAAAAGAGTCAGGTCCTAGTCTTTGCAGGGCAGCTGTAATCTAGACAGTTACCGCGATCCAGCAGGGACCCGGGACGCCTCCGGGCTCCGCGCTCCTATCCGCGTCCTGGCGCCTTGGGCTCTGGCGCCACCGCCTCGGCCGCCCGGGGCTAGAGCTGCGCGCATGCAGGCAGAGCGCTCCTCGCACTCAAGCCTGCCCCGGCTGGCTCCGGCTCCGGACGCCGCCGCCACCCGGCCGTCCCCGCCCACGCGCCCCGGCCGACCCTCGAGGGTGCGGGGCGCGAGCGGTCAGCGCGCCCGCCGTCGCTAACACGCACATGGAGGCCCGCGGGCCCGCGCTGCGCCCCGCCGGCTTCTGGGCCCCCTCCAAGGGGCCGCCGCCCCTCTGAGGGCCGGGGCGCCCCACCAGCGTACGGCCGCGCCCCAGCCGAGCCCCGCAGAGCTCCGCGGCCCGAGGCGCATGGGTGGAGGACGGGAGGCGAGGGCCCGGCCGGGCCGGGCTGGGCCACCCGCGCTCCCTCGCGGTCCGCGCGCCCTCGCCGCCTCGGCCTCCGCGCGGGCTCGGGAAATTTCCAGGCCACTTAGCGCAACCTGAGACACTTTCACTCTGGATTTTTGTTCTTATTTTTAACAGAGCCCCCTCGAGTGACGTCGCAGGCCGGTCTCCTGGACACGTGCCTCGAGCCAATGGCCGCCTCGCCGCGCGTCCACGTGATGCGCCCGCGGCCGCTGGGTGACAGGAGCCGCCCGCCGCCCCTCCCCCGCCATCTCCGCCCCTCCCCCCCTTAAAGCGGCCGCGTCCTCCGACTCAACGTACGGGAGCCCCCAACCCTGCGAAACCAGGACCACGTCTCCTGAGCTCATCCGCGCTTCTCTTGTCGCTCCTCTGTTCAGGGATCACAGGAACCCCACGACAGCTGCATCAGGTCATCCTGGTGTTTGCATGTGGACATGCACTGGTAGATTGTATTTTTAACATTTCCATATTGTTTACTGTGGGGAGAAATCCCACAATTCCTTGCACAAAAATGCATAAATAATATTAAATGGGCTGCTGAAATACAAAGGAACTTGTGTAGCCCGCTTTCTTTGCTGGTGGACAGGAATATTGTCACTCACATTTGACTTTGGTAACCCAGCAGCTTCCTGTCTTAAACGCAGAGCTGGCGCAGGACACTCCCCCTGCAGACGCTTATTGTAAGTGTGCGTGTGTGCGTGTGCGGGAGGCGCGTGTATACTGGAGCATTCCACTGGGACACGGGTCCCGGGGAAACCTGCATGGGATACAGCTGGAGGCTCATTTGCTGAGGGAGAAATAAAGGAACACCAGGGCTTATTACTGAATCTTACTATTTTTTGCCGAGGAAAGAAGTCAGTCTTTGCTTCAGAACCATCCTGACAGCAGATGCTCAGTAGGGAGGCTGCCTGCTGCTCCTAACCGGCCCCAATCCCACCCACCCCCACACACAGGGGAGCTACTGGCCCTTTACCTTATTTCTTTGTCTTAAAATTCTTTAAAAGAGTGTCAGAGGAGAGCAGAGACATTTCGAAAGAATTAGGAGTCTTTGGGGGGCCAGGTGGGTCTGGGACTTTCTTCTCCTCTTCCCTCTTCTCTTTACCCTTTTATAAACTTTCCCCAGCTGCTGTCATAAAATCCAGCTCAAACTTCTGTTTCCTCTTCTCTTCCCCCTCCTCCCTCAGCCTCCTTCCTCTGTGCTGTCTCCACCAAACACAGTAACTATGTCAGACTGTCCAGTCCATCACTTAAAATGCATTTTAATGGAAATTCCTGAACTCCAAGAAATATCCAAGTGGGCAGCTCTGATGATGTGGGAGCTTTCAGATGGCATGAGCACCCTCAGGGGTGGACAGAGGGAGGGCAGCAAGGGACACCCAAGACTGGCTGCCCTGGGCAGCTGCAGGGTGCCCAGGAGCCCAGGTCTCCTCAGGAGCTGAGCCAGTGGGGAGCTGCTGCATCAGAAAACAGGGAGGGTCTAGGGCAAGTACCCTCAGGAAGTGTGGTCTGCCAGGACACCTAGAGGCTGGAAGGGTGTGCCCTATCCTTTCTAGGTGTCCCTCACATCCTGATCCACATCCTGTCCTTGCTCTGACTAGCTCTGCACACCCACCAACAGCAGGCTTCAGAGTGTTGCCTGGGGGGGGGGGGGGATGACATTGACCCAGGCAGTGCTCTCAGGGGAAATTAACCTGAGAGGAAGTGTGGGGCTGGGTCATCTAGCTGCTAAAGGTGGCAGGTGGGGGCAGGCAGATGGCGGGGTGGCAGGCTCTGAGTTAAGAGTGTCACCTGTCCCCTCTCAGGGTGGGGGAGCTGCTTCTCACTTGGGGTGACTCTTCTCTCTCCCTGCTTCCCTCCACTTTCCCTCCACTGAAGGGCTCCTCATTCAATTTTCTGGCAGGGCACATACCTGCCAGGGGTCCTCCCTGCGTCTCAAAAACTGAACCTTATAGTCTACCTGCTTTTAGGAAAATGGAGTTGGTGGGAAATCCTATTAACCCAGGCTTGGGCTCTGGGGGGAGGACATTCCTTCAACTCTGGGCACTCTGGTTATCACCAGGCAGGGACTAGGCTGTCCAATTATCTAAGGTCTCCTGAGGTGTTGTGGGTGGAAGGTGGACCCAGAGCTGTCTTGCTTCCTGCAAAACCATCCTAGGTTAACTTTCCCTCCTGTTCCAGGAAGACAATCTCCTGAGAAGTAGTTTCCAATTTCGTTAGCAACTGTCGCTAACGTCCCAAGCAACTGTCCCAAGATCCTGGACATCGCCTGTGTTCTTTTTTGCCGTCAGGACCCAAATTCGTATCTGCAACATAAACTCTGAAGTTACTTCCACCCAGCCGCGGGTGGACCGGGACCTCCCCACGCGGGGCCTGCAGGCAGCAGTGTCGGGTGGTTACGGAAGAAGGGAAGTCCTGTTTTACTCACCTGGAGTCAGGGGAGGTGGAGGAGGAACAGGGCAGAGAAAGAAACGGGGGGAGGGAGAATCCCGGGTGCTAGGCCGCCAGAAGTGGGCCCTGATAGGAAAACCACTCCGGGAAGGGGGGTGGGGGGGCTGCAGGACGCTGGGGCGCCCAGGGGCGGCGGGGCCCTCGGTTCCCAAACACGGACAGTCCCCAGGCAGTTTCGGGAAGCCTCTAAGTGTGCCGGCCTCCAGGCCGCTGCGCTTTCAGAGGACGCGGGGCCGAGCTTGTGGTTCTCTCCTCCCGACCCGGGTCGGTGGGACCAAGGTGCGGCCGCTGCGTCTTGGCCACAGCCCTGCGCTGCTCCCTCTGCACCGCCGCCGTGCCGCCCCCGAGGCGTCTTCCCTGAGCGCAGTCAGACGACCCACCCCTCACCGGGTATTTGTTTCTTCAGAACGTAAAATGGGGCTCCGGCCCCGGAACCCCGCTTCCCTTCCCCCCTCGCCCGGGCCGGGGAGCAGCGCAGCGCACCCGCCTGCGGAGAACTGCCTTCCCTGTTCCCAGGCTCCTGACAAAGGGGCCTCGGAGAGGGTGAGGGGACGTGGCTCCCGGACATGGCGGCCTCAACGACGTGGATGCTAACAGTGCAAGTAAAACCTCCGCGAACCCTCGGGAGACGCTGGGCGCCCGGCTGCGGATTCCGCGTCTCGTGTTTTCTTAACACGAGGCAGTGGAGGTGACTCCTCCGGCCGCTGGCTGTCCCCTCGCTACCCTGGTTTCTCTAGGTTCTCCTGGGGACGATTGGAACAACCAATGCCAAAAGAGCCCTTTGCTCGCCGCGGGCTTTGTCACTCCGGGGTAGAGATGTCCAACAGTTCCTGAGGGCGAAATTTCCACCCCGAAATCAGCCGGGCCCGCCCCGCACAGCCAGGCCCTAGGGCGGAGGGGAGGGACGCCACTGCTAGGCCAGGAGCGCAGAGGGACCCGGCTTGCAGACAAAGGCCGGAGCGAAGGGCAGGGCAAGGAGGGTAAGGGGACGGGTCGGGCGGGGACAGAGGGCGCAGAGGGCAGGCGTGCGTGCTCACCAGGTGAGCAGAGGAGGACGGGCCCTGAGACCCAGCAGGCTAACTCCGGGCTGGGGCCTGGAGTTAGAGACCACGCGGAATAACCCCAGGAAGGAAGGGGTTAACCGTAGCAGTGGCAGCCTGGAAATGTCGTGGGGACGGGGGCACACAAGCCCTTGAGAAGTCTGGCGTTTCGCCCATCCTTGTCCTCGCCCCAGGCCCACCAGGGGCGCGGCCATAGAGTTGGGCAGAGGCTGGTCGGTGGGTTGGAGCCGGCGGAGGCTCTGCGCGGCTGCGGAGGGCGGCAGGCAGCGGCGGGCAGTGGCCTTGACGGTCGGGCTCTGCTGGACGCTGCAGGAGCACCTGCGTGGAGCCAAAGCTCCCTGGGTGTTGGGGAAGCCGAGTGGGTGAGGAACCCACCGAGGACCGCCTCCCTGTCCCAGCTGGGTGCTCAGCCCCCGTGCCAGGGGTAGGGGGGAGGTGGTCAGCTATCCAGAGCTGGACACTAAAGGTACAAAAACCGTTCCTGTTCTTAACGTGGTTTCTCATGAAAACGGACTTTCTTCAGGAGAATGTGAAGGATGGCTTTTGTTGTGCTAGTAACCCCAGGCCCAAACCAAATCCACAGTGGGGCCTGTGGCTGACCCTCCCTTGGCCAGAGGATTCTTGCTTTGCACCACTTGATTTTCCTGGAAATGGCTTGCGTCCCACACCCTCTTTTCTGCTTTATTGCTGTTCTTACTCCCATAAGTTTGGGCCCCTATGGAAACTGGGCCCACTTGCACTAGAGGCGGAGCCCTGCATCTGTACCAAGCGCACCTGCATTCTGGGGTCTGGTCTTGGGGTCTGGGATGACTTTTCCTGGAGCCGCCGCTCAGAGTGGTGGTTGGGAGCACAGATTGTTGCACAGCCTAATGTCTCAACTGTAATAGAAATGTTCCCTCAAAAATTGCAGCAACCCAGAAGCAAGTATCACATTCCAAATAATGTAGAGTCAATGAGTAAAATTACTTCGGCAAAGGAATTTGAGGAATGGAAGCACAGCAAAACATGCAAAACAGCCAGTAAAAACATACAAAAAGATAATGAGCTTCAAAAAAAAAAAAAAAAAGCTACCCTCTCTAACCTTACAATCATTTACGGAGAGAAGAAATTGTATTATCAATCCACAGTCTTCCTTTTGACCTTGGAAAACAAAACAAAATATTCAAAAGGAAACTCCTGCTTCCCTTCACAGCTCATGAAGTTTCTTTTCTTCTCTTTCTTTCCCTACAGGCCCCAGGTAATCACAGAGAGGCTAGCACAGCATGATCTCCTACATACTGACTTCCCAGCATTTTTGGAAATATGGTTTGAGTGACTAGAGATTTACAGAAGTTAAGGAAAGTACAGTACAGGTTTAACTCAAATAGCCTGGGTCCATCCAGCCAAACTACCTACAGCTAGTTAGATGATAACCCAGTAGCCTAGGTTTAATGGAAGGAAGAAATCACCCCAACAATCACTGCACTCCCCGAAACCACAATAACTGAACAGTGCTTAACGGGGGTCTCACTTAGAGTTATGTTAGGGGATGGGATGTTTTAAATGCATGTTGCTAAAGTCATGGAATTGATTTCTCCTTCATTGAATATCAATGTATAAAGGGTACATAGTTTTATATAAAAGGGTGACTGCATTGTGAATTAAATTCAAACATTCGTCTATTTGGTTAAATTATTGATCAATTCCTCCAAGTTCAACAAAGTTAGTCATTTCTTTGGCTTGAGTATCTTTAACTGACATACATCCTCATACTTATGGGTCCGAGTTTGTTTATGTGAGTCTGTATCAGTCGATTCCTATGTTAAGTGGAGAAGCAGAGCGACCTTTCACAAGTACAAAGGCTCAGTAATGACCTCCCTGCGTTCACACTCGCATCATGGGCACCTGCCCTCAGCATTTGTGAAGGCCCGATCTCCGCATCCCTGGGCAGCTGTCCCGTCTCGTTCCTAGTGGGGGGATGTCCCCCACCCAGCATTTCTTCCCTCTTCTCTCTCACCCCAGCCCTTCCAGCTTCATTTAAAGCCTGGTAAAGCCATATTTTTAAGCTAAGGCGCATTAGAGAAATGTTCTCTTTCTCCTCCAAAAACTCTTTTTTCTCCCCAGCCCCTCTAAGAAATGTTCCACTTCTCTCAGGAAGCTTCTTTGTGTTGCATTTTATGTTATGGAGTTCCAGGGTTTTGTGCTTGTCTCGCATCAGTTAATCCCCTAAGACACAACAGCCTCAGCGATGACGGCAAAGTTCAGCAAGTCTGCACCATACACAGGCTGGGAGAAAGAAAAGGGATGTGTGGGAGGATTTCCCACATATGTAGCTAATGCCCTTAAATTCCTTGGGATTTACACCTCCCTATCCACTGGGAGTCAGAAATGCGAGCTGTTCTAATTAACTGCCTGCTTTCAGTGTGCAGTTCTCACTGCCAGGGCTAATTTTGGCTATGGCACAACCCTTGGGTTACAGATGTTGGGGGAACTCGCCTTGGAGGGTGGGGGCTCTGAGAGTAGTCAGCCTGGCAGGAAAGTGTAGCACCAAGGCCAAGGTACGGCAGGCTCCTCCCGGGCAGAGCTCAGGTTCCCCAAACAAATGACACACGTTGGCAACATTTAGGGTTTTCTGTCTTCTTTGGATACTAGTTCAGCTGCTTCTCCTGCAAAGCAGCTCTGAAAGCTCAGGCTTGAGAACAGAATGTGGAACCAAGGCCAGCAGGGGCTTTGGATCAAGATCCCTAAAGTGGGCAAGCACCTGCCAGGGTCATGCAGACTGGAGGCCCTTCTGTCCAGGAGACAATCTCTTTTTCGCAGTGGAAATAACTGAAAGACACAAAACTGAGAAAAAAGAAAGCGCCAATGCTGGTCAGCACGGAGCTGAGCGCTCGCTCTGTCCAGGGAATAAGGCGCCTCAAGGCCCGTTCCAGTGAGGGGGTAGGCAGAGCACCAGACCTTCCTCCGTTCTCATCCTCTGGTGGGACAGGTACATTTTTAGGTACCCTCTGCATTCCTGGCTGCTCTGTGGAGCTGTGTGTGTGTGTGTGTGTGTGTGTGTGTGTGCTTTCCTCCACACCCAGAAACTACCCAGAGATGTCAGGCAGAGCTGGGGCCTTTACCGCCAGCCTCGCACAAGGCTGCAGGGCAGTTGTGTGGGTATCTGCAGAGGTGGGGAAAATAAGGTCCTCCTGGCTGAGGGTGGGTTGGAGGTTTGTGGGGACAGGGGCTTACTAGAATGTGACCTGGTCTCTTCCTTCTAGAATTAGCTTCTGTTGGGGGCAAGGCCCCCTCTCCCTTCACCCTGTCTGAACTCTCCTCCCTTGCCTCAGCTGCAGCAGCGGGTAGGTTGAGGGGACCCCCTTCGGGCGGGATCCCTAGAAGACTCCAGAGTGGGTTCCTAGGGTCAAGGAAACCAGGTCCTTGATTCTCACCCGGCCATCTAACAAGCAGCGAACGGCTGGACGAGCACCCTGGGTTTACAGGGAGATTCCTAGTGACTTTCCACGTGCAGGCGATTCCCCAGAATCTCCTAGTGAGTCTGCGACTTGGTAGGGGTGGATGTGGGTGTTTACACTTCCGTCCTCTGGCTCGGAGCAGGACACTGGGTTAAGCCCTGGCCGCGCTCTTGTCTTCCCTAGAAGGCCCTGTCGGGACTCTTGGTTCCACAGCGAGCGCCCGTGAGGGCCCAGGAGGCAGACCCGGGGTCCAGAAGGCGGGCTACTTGTTTTTCGAATTTTTCCTCCTACCCCAGATCTTGCTCTCCGTGTCTGAAATCCTTGCCTTGGCTGGCCTGGGCGCGGACAGAGAGAAGGGTACGGCAGGGGTGGGGGTTGGGGTGGAGGGGGAGGAGTCGTGGGTCCCCAGAGCCTGGCACCCGAAGCGCGCCGGCCTGGGACTGGCTCGGGCGCATCGAGGGACGGCCCGGGGCGCGGATTTGTGAATGAACCGCTGAGCTCTTCGCAGCTCACAGATCAGAGGGCTGAGATGGCCCCACCGACGTGGTCCAGTGAGCCGCTGCAATAAGTGCTTAGCGACAAGGCAGGGGGCACGGCCGGCCGGGACTCTGAGTTTCCGCGCAGCGCTGGCCGGACTGGGGAGGGGGCCGAGCTAAGGCAGCAACTTCAAAGCGCGTAGTCCAGACTCACTGGGAGGTTGCCCCCCCCCCCCCCGCCTCCTGGTTTGAAATAGCATTCCCTCCAGCCCACCACACCCCACCGCACCCCACCTGAATGCCCAACGGCGTTCCTAACCCCAGTGGTCGTGACTCTGAGCTTCGCGCCCCTCTCCTCAAGCGTCCTTGGCGTCTCCCCCCGCGCCCTGGGGGGATCACGCTCTGAGACCTGATGCGGTTACTTCCGGGCGCGGGTCTCAGGCCTCCCTGAGCTGTGTAGTTCAAAGCTCCCCCGCTGCCAGCTCCTTCCTGTCTTAAAATGGGAGTCTCTGGAGGTGTCCCCGCGGTTCCCAGTTCTGGGGACAGGAGGAGAGGGGCGGACACAGCCTCCGCGCTCCCCAGGCCAGTCTCCCCTGTGGGGACACCCTGTCCTCTCCTACCCTTGCCCCCTAGCCATTCCCGGCCCCGATCTGCCCCCAGCCCGGCTCTTACGGGAAGGTGGAGTGTGCCGGAAAGGCCGCGGGGCCGGGGAAGGGGAGCGAGGTCAGAGGTCAGGGGGGATTCCTGCGGTGGACCCGCGCGTCCTCGGGGTCCAAGGAGGAATCTGTAGCAAGGGGTCCAGACTTCTTTTTAAAAGCCGAAAATTTAAGAAAATCGTGCGATCATGAAGATGCGGATGGGGGTGGGGAGTCAGGCTCCCCACCAGGCGGCCCAGGGAGAGCTTAACCTCTCATATAGAAGGCGAGCTGGAGACTGCGGGATCTGGGCGCAGGAGGGGCCTGGAGAGCGGCGGATGTGCGTCCTACAAGCGTGACCGCGGGAAAAGTACCCCCAGCCCGGTCCGGGGGACTCAGCGCTGGAAGGAGCCGGGCGCCTCTGCTCTGTAGCGTCCGCGTCCCCATCCTCCTTCCCAGCCCTCGGGGCTCTGGAGTTTGGGGACTTGAATGAGATGATCACGGTATCTGAGGTCTCCTTCTCTGCCTGCCCTCTTCTCACCTAGCACATCCCACCATCCAGACAGGGTCAGCCTGAACTTCCACCACCCTGCGGATGACTGTTGGTCTCTCCAGCCCAGAGGGGGGCTCCTGTGCAGCCGTAGCTCTGAGGTCAATGGGGAATAGCTCTCCAATTGCACAAGTTAAACTGAGAATATTACGCCCTTCAGGTCCCTGCTTCCCCATCTGTTCCTTCCCAGTTCTCCCATTGGCCTAACTTCTTGCAGAGCCACACCCTGACATTAGCAAGACCTGATGGCTCGCCTTCCACTTGCCCCTACCCACTTCCCCTCTTCCCATGTCACTTACACCTTTTTCCTCCCTGGGAGGGTCAGGATGTTCACCTAGCTAGTGTTCCGCCTCTCAGGGGTCCCTGCAGTCTCCCATCTCCACACAACAGAATGAGCTTTAAATCTGACTGTCCTGGCCTTGATCAAAACCAGTGGTTTCCAGCACACAGAGAATTAGACACACATCATTCTATCCTCCTTGAGGGCCGTGCACCTGCTGGCTCCCTCACCTGAGGTTCTAAGTCTGGCTTTGCCACTTCTCCAACCCCCAAGCCATTCCCACCCAGGGACTCCTTTCCCTTTAGTCCCAGGTCTTCTATTTGTGGGCATGGTTCTTCCTCCAGGTCTGTGGACACGACTGACCCCAGAACCAGACAAGGCTGTCCACAGCAGCTCCCTAACCCGGTGGTGCTCCCCCTGATGCTCCCTGCGGCCTGTGAATGTGGGGTGTGTTTGTTACCTGGCCCTCTTCTTCAGTGTGGACTTCAGGAGGGCGGGGTCTTAATCCTCTTCTTGGCTTTAGCTTCAGCTCTGGAAGAAACACTGGCCGGTGGCAGCATCAAGCCAGTGCCCTCAGGCTTCTTGGTCTCAGGACTACCTTGCACTCTTAAAAAATTAGTGAGTAACGGGGTGGTGCCTGTGACTCAAAGGGGTAGGGTGCCGGCCCCATAAGCCGGTGGTGGTGGGTTCAAACCCAGCTCTAGCCAAAAAAAAAAAAAAAAAAAATTATTGAGTACCATGAAAAGCTTTTGTTTATTTGGAATCTATCTACCTATTGATTTTTGCTGAATTAGAAATGTTTTAAATATACTGATTGATTGATTTATAATGACAATAAAACCCCACTTCATATTGACTATTTAATGAACATTTACTATATTCCCCAATAGAAACAAAATTAGTCTGACAAGGGGTATTAAGCACTTTGCATACCTCTTTAACGTCAGGTTTAATGGAAGTAGCTGGATTCTCATTTCTGCTTGTGCAATCCATTATTTTGATTCAAGTATATGAAGAAAATTTAGTCTTTCATAGATACGTAGTTGGAAAAGGGACAAGGATTTTATTAGCTTTGGCATATGATTATGCACATTGTTCCTTGATATTATACTAAAACTCAACAAGTGGTAGTTTTTTAAAGGTTTTTTAAAGGTTGCTTATAGGAGATCAGTGAACATTTTATACTCTATTACATCAACCGATGCTCCACTTGGAATGGCTTTTTTATACACAGAATATTTTGTAACATGATGTGCTTGTCATTTGGAAAGTGTTGGTTCACTGAATTATGCCGTTCTTCCAAATGTTGACAGATTTCCTTAAACAATATCACAAAATCACACTTGGTAATACCACCACTGAGCTCATCAGAAACCTCTTTAAATATTGGGAGGTTGTCTGACTCGTCGTAAAATGGTACAGCTGCTTTAGAAAACAGTGCAGTGCTTTCTCAAAAAGTTAAAAATAGAATAACCATGTGATCTAGCAATTCTACTCCCAAGGATATGAAAATGTGACTATGCAAAAGCTTGCACAGGAATGCTTAGAACAGCATTATTCATAATAGCCCCAAAGTTGAAACAATCCACATATTCAATTAACAAATGCATAGAAAAAGTGTGGTATCCTCACATCATGGAATATGGTTGGAGCCTGCTGGGTGTTGATCTATAGTCTGTCCTCCTACCCCTCCCTCTTGGGCACACAGCTCTGGTCGTGGCCCCATCCTGTCCCCAGGTGTCCTCCAGCCCTTCCAGGCCGCCCTCTCTCAGTGTGCGTCGTGCACACGTTCTGAACTGAACCCCACGAGGACCACTTTGGATTCCTTCACTCGCAAGGCACTTTCCAGCTTCCAGACCTTTCTTCAGTTTCACTGATGCCACTCTAAGTCCTACCAGAGGTTTCTACCGCGTTAAAAATTGGAAAATCTAAGATTGACAAGGATATTTTGTCTCTTGCAATTTTGAGATCTGGAGGGTGGATATTCCTTGGAAGATAGCTACTCATTTCAAAGTGTTAATAAGTGTAAATGTCCTTCAATAATACAGCTAGTGAAAATATCAAATAGTGAAAATTGTTATGTGTGTCTGGTGTAAACATTGATTTCACATGTTATTAAAATGAGGTTAATTTGTTTAAAAATTGTGGTAAAATACACATTATATAAATCGGTTTGGTGCTCGTAGGTCAGCGGGTAGGGCGCAGGCCATATGCACTGGGGCTGGCAGGTTCAAACCCAGCCCGGGCCTGCTAAACAACGACAACTACTACAACAACAACGACGAAAAATAGCCGGATGTTGCGATGGTTGCCAGCTTCTTGGGAGGCTGAGGCAAGAGAATCACTTAAGCCCAAGAGTTTGAGGTTGCTGTGAGCTGTGACACCATGGCACTCTACCAAGGGTGACATAGTGAGACTCTGTCTCAAAAAAGAAATAAAAAAAATATGTTATAGAAAATCTAACATCTCAACCATTTTGAGCGTATAGTTGAAGGCATTAATTACATCCACAGGCTGTCATCACCACCATTCACCTCCAGAAATTTTTCGCCTTGTAAAACTGGAACTCTGCTCTCAATAAACAGTAACTCCCCATTCCCTCCTCCTCCCCCCCTCCCTGTAACCACCTTCCTGTCTCTGCTTCCATGAATTTGACATTTCCAGGAGCCTCCTGTGAGTGGGATCATGTGGTATTTGTCCTGTTGTGACTCTGGCTTATTTCATTAGTATGATGTCCTCAAAACTCACCCAAATTGTAGCATGTGAGCATGTGTCAGAATTTCCCTCCTTTTCAAGTCTGAATACTATTCCATATATATTCCATTACACCCACACCAGGCCTCCCTCTGTGCTTGCTTGGGTTGCTTCCACTCTATGGCTATTGTCGATAGTGCTGTTACGAACTTGGGAGTGCAAATATCCCTTTGAGTGCCTGCTTTCAATTCTTTTGGGCGTGTATCCAGAAGTAGAATTGCTGGATTGCATGACAATTTTATTTGTAATTTTTTGGAGAACCACTATCCTGCTTTCTATAGTGGCTGCACCATGTCACATTCCCACTCACACACACAATGGGTCCAATTCCTCCATATCCTGGCTAACATTTATTTTCTGTTTGTTTCATTTTATTTTATTTTATTTTTTATTTTTATTTATTTATTTTTTTGAGACAGAGTTTCACTTATTAACCCTCGGTAGAGTGCCGTGGGGTCTGTCACAGCTCACAGAAACCTCCAAATCCTTGGGCTTAGGTGATTCTCTTGCCTCAACCCCCACCCCCCCACCCCCGAGTAGCTGGGATTACAGGCGCCCACCACGACACCCGGCTATTTATTTTTTGCTGTTGCAATTTGGCTGGGGCTGGGTTTGAACCCACCACCCTCGGTATATGGGGCTGGCGCCTTACCCACTGAGCCACGGGCACCACCCATTATTTTATTTTTTATAGTAGCCATCCTAATGGGTATGGGATAAAATCAACTTCGAGACTTTAGAAAATAGTGTTCCTTCCACCTGAAATACTGCCCACTCCAACACACATGCCTGCCTGAGCAGTCCTCACTCTGTAGCCCAGGCCAGGACCCCTGTAATCCACTGGTTTACCTAGTTCCACCTGGCAGAGTCATTTTGCAAAGTTCCTCGTGCAGTCCCTATCCTCAGGGCCTTCTATCTAGGTGGAAGGGAGATTTACAGGCCCAGCCTTGCTGTGCTTTGTGTGAGGGCAGCAGCAGAGGGGTGTAGCAGGCAGAGCCGTGGCCATGGCCAGTTCGCCCAGCTGGAATGGGGAGGACAGAGAGACAAGGGCTAGGAGATAAGGATGGTGACGAGTGGGGCGAGTCCAGAGCTGTTTTCCCACGGGCACTGGACATTGGAGATGGCTAGTGTGGCTAGAAAATTGAATTGTTTAATTAATGTAAATGTAAATACAAATTTAAAAAACTGATTTTCAACTCAGCTCCTCGGAAACACCCAGGACATTTGGAACAACTCAGGTACATGAATCTACTTTACACCTGCAAACCTGATGAACCTTGAGTGCATGTCAAGTATTTCCAATGTGAATTTAGCGCCCAAGCTGAGATATGCTATAGGTGTAAAGAGTGTGCTAGAATCAAACAGAAGACTTAGCACAAAAAAATAGGATATACAATGTCTTGTATTTTTATTTTGATTTGTTGAAATCATATTTTGGATATATCAAGTTAACTAAAAATACTATTAAAATTAATTTTATCTGTTTCTTTTGGGGGTTCATGTGGCTATTAGGAAACTTAAAATTACACATGTGATGCACATCTTATACCTGTTGGGCTGTGCTGGTCTAGAATGAGTCTGAACAAGGAGGAGAGAAAGAGCAAAGGCCCAGGTGGCGACAGCACTGGCAGGGCAGGGGCTGCTGACAGGGTGGAGCAGTCAGATTAGGGTTAGCTTTCTTGCTTTATGTGGCTTCAGCGTATGTGAGCTTTCTGGGGCTGTCAGAATAAAGCACCACAAACTGGGAGACTTGAAAATAGGAGTTTATCACTCTCACAGTCTGGGGGTCAGAAGATCAAGACCAAGGCATGGGCAGGGCCCCACTCCCTCTGCAGGCTCCGGGCAGGGTTCGTCCTTATCCTTTCCAGCTTCTGGTCACTGCCATCAGTCCTGGGTGTGCCTGGGCTGGCAGCTGCCACCCTCCCGTCTCTGCCTGTGCTGTCACGTGGTGGTTCCCTGTGTGTGTCTCCTGACGAGGTCACCATCCTACTGGATTAGGGCTCAGTCCGATAACTGTAAAGACCCTTTTTCCACACTACATCACATTCACTGGGGAACATCAGTGTGTCTCTTGGGGGATTCAACACGTAACAGGCTCCTGGCAGGCCTGTAGGTCCTGCAAAGGACCTTGGTTTCAGCTTTACGGGTAGTGGGGAAGGTACGGTGCCTGGCTCGCAGGGAGAACCACATAAAGGTTCATTTTTTATTTTGATGTTTCTCCTGAAGGCAGAAAAAACCATCAGAAGTCCTGCACAGAGGAAAGATCAGCTTGAGAACTATACCATCTGATACTATAGCCACTGCTTCCACGTGTTTTCATTTTAATTAAAATTAATGGAATTATAGTCAGCTGTCATTCTTATCAGCAGAATTCCAAGTGCTCAATGGCCACATATGGCCAGTGACTACAGCCCTGGGCAGCTCAGAGGAGGAATATTCCAGGGAGGAGAGGACATGTGGTGAGCCTTGGGCCGTTGAGGAGTGGGATGTGGAGGAGTGGAGGTGGATGGGGCTTCCTAGGAGCAGCTGGCGGTGAGGGTCTGGATATAGAAGTGATGGTAACCGTGATAATAATTCTAGCATTTATTGGTGTTAGAGTAGGTGTCGGGGTTCCAAACCCTTTTGGAGAAAGGTTTTCTCTTTGCTAAGCCCTCTCTGTTGTTTTTATGTCCCTGTTTCAGCTACTGAGGCTGAGAAATAGTAAGTCTTATAACCTGTCAAGGTCACAGGGTAAGGAAGTGGTGGGACGCAGATGTGAGCCCAGGCTAAAGGTTGAAGCTAAATTAAATATGTGAGCCTTCCTGTTGAGGGACACACTCCCCACTGGCGCAGCCCACTGTTAGATGCTCTTAGACTTTGCCCACCTACTTCTGAAACGATTTTCCAGCTTTTGAGCATGGACAGGCTTCGCAGTGCTGTAGAGCAATGTGCATGCATTCTTGTCATTTATTTATTAGAGATTGTGTCCACCTGCCAGTGACAAAAATCCCAGTAGTGGTCCCTCATCTGTTAATAATTAAGAGTTCTCCTCTCGTCACAGGATGGCCACACAGGCCTGAGTGGTGGTGCGTGTTGCAGAAGCGCTGCCCCGGGGTGCACCAGGGAGCTGGGTTCTTTCTGGCCCTCTGCAGCCCAGATCCCATGCCCATGTTTCAGGCAGGAAGAGGGAGGGCAGAGCAGACAGGAGCAGACAGGAGCAGACCCTCCCTGCAGCACCATGTCAGCCAGGGCGGTACCAGGTGGCTGCCCCACCTGCAAAAGGTCAGCCTCAGTGAAAGGGAACCAGGACAAGAAAAGAGGGGTCACCCTCGCCTCTGTGGCTCAGAGGTGCAGATGGAACCATGACTTTCCCTCTGAAAATGCAGAATCCCTCTCTCTGAGGGGCTCAGGAGGCACCCCCCTTAGAGCAGGGGGACTGTCATTTCTTTGGCTATAAACAGTCCCCACTGCAGGGACATGCTCCCCTACCTGCCCTGGAAACCCCCTACCTGGACCCAGGATGTGGCTGCTGGTCTGGCCAGGTCAGTGCTTCCCCAACATGCCCCATGCTTTGCAGACCCTGCCCTAGTCCTCACCCCTTTCCTGACTGATTTTTTTGAGGCCTGAGGGCCTGTCACCTTCAGAGCTTTATTGATTGTTCCCTCCAGATCTGGGCTACACCTGCGGAGAGGCCAGCACAAGTGAGCACAAAGCTTCACTTGGAAGCTCCAGGGTGGGGAGGCCCAGACAGGTGGAGGCCCTTCATTCATTCGTCTGAGTGCTCTCCCTGAAGCTGCTAAGAATCTCCGTGTTTTGAGATGCTGGGGCACCCTGGCAGGCGCAGTAGGAACCCTGCTTTTCCTAAGCTTCATCCTAGGTGGGGGGAGAGTCAGCCTAGAAAAAGTGACAGCAAGGCAGGATACAGTTCAGAATGCCAGTGCAGTGCTGGCAGTCAGGAAGCCCTTCCTGAAGAGGGGACACTAGAGACAGCTGGGGAATAAGAGAAACCGAGACTGGTGCTTCCCAACCCAGAGGGCATCAGGGGGAACAGCTCTGGCTTTTGAGCACATACAGAAGCAAAGGGATGGGGCTCCTGGGCCTGGGGCCATAGGGGTTTTGTGGCAGAGGCCTAGAGTTCAGAGTCCAGAGCTGGGGAAGCAGCTGGAGGATTGGCCAAGGTGTCAGCAAGGTCTAACTTATACAAGGGAGGAAGGACTGGCTGTGGAAGGTAGGTCGGTGAGGAGCAGGGTGCAAGCAAGGAGCAGGGCCTGTCAGAGGAAGAGAATGGAGGAGACAGGAGGGGAAAATCCAGGGCAGAGCGGTGTCTGCAAGAGAGGAGCACACTGCTGCAGGGGGCACCCACGTCATGGGGGGCCTGAAGGGCCGGCCAGTGGGCTGGAGTTCTCTCAGGAGCCAAGGAAGGGAGGCTGAGCTGGGGATGGTGTGTGTGGACCCGAGATCCCAGAGGTGGCACAGCCCGGGGTGAGGCTGTGGCCAGGAGGACAAGTGCAGTACAGGGATGGCTACTGGAAGGGGCAGAGCGCTGGGAGTGTGGTCAGGCCCTCGCAGTTCCCTCCTCTAGCTCATCTCCTGCCTTTGTCCTGTCCCTGGCCCGTGCTGGAGGGCCACCCAGGTCAGGGCTGCACCATTCCAAGACAGACGGGAGCTCACACAACAGGTTGTGGCGAATGTGAGGTGCTGGGGGTGGGGAGAGACGGAGGCAGCTGCGGGGGCCACAAAGGAGCCCCGCTGGACAGAGGGATGGGAGAATTCAGGGAAAAACAGAGAAAAGGAGCACAGCAGGGCTGTGATCGGGAGGTGGCCTCTGCATGCTTACTGGAACCTGATGCTAGGGCACCTCATCTCTGAGGGACTGACAGGAGGGACACCGACAGTCGGGAGCATGTCCAGAGGGACAGGCAGAGAGGAAGACAGGGTCCTTGAAGTTAGGCCAGAGGAGTGGGTCTCAGGGAGGCACAGGAAACATGGTCTGAGGGCTGCAGATGACCGCCGTGAGTGCTGAGACTCGAGGCTCCTGCCATGCTCTTGGAGTTGGTCCTGAGCACCTCTAAAGCCTTGCTCTGTGTTCAGGTCTGGCTGGGCTGCTGGGTGTCCTTCAAGCCCCTCAGAGAACTCAGAGAAAACCTGCCCTGTCAGGGCAAAGCTGCCTCACATAGGGGCCACCGTGCTGGGACCCTCTGCAGGGTAGAGGGGCAGTGAGAGACAGGGCTGGCACCTGTGATCTGGGGGACCCATGCTGTCACTGGACATGGGAGGACCAGCGTTACCTTCCTTGTAATCAGAGGTAATGACCTCACCAATAGCAAACCTCGTAGTGTGGGGACACTCTTGTGCCTCAGGTAACCTGGAGGTGGGAAATGCCTAGGCTGTGTCTCATGCACATTTTGTCTTGAGCAAAGTAGATATAACTATGGCCAGGTGACACTTCCTTGAGAGTTTTGGGGGTTAACAGTCAAGTGACATGACTGATTTTAAAAAAGGTCTTTAAATTAGAGATGGCAACCTCCTGTGTGGCCCACTGGGGCCACAGGGCGGTCACAGGGCTCGAGGGCTTGAGTCCCAGGTTATCAAGTACTAAAGGCATGTGCCACCATGCCTGGCTGAACACAACTGATTTTTAACAAGACAAATATACTTTAACAAGATAAATGTACCTGAAGCATCCTAAATGCTGTCTTCCCAGTGGCCACATGAAAAGTGCAAATTCATGAAGTAGGCTCCACATGGTTTTTTTTTGTTGTTGTTCTTTGTTGTTTGTTTTGAAACAGTCTCACTCTGTTGCCCTGGGTAGAGTCCCGTGGCATCATAGCTCACAGCAACCTCAAACTCTTTGGCTCAAGTGATCCTCCTGCCTCAGCCTCCCATGTAGCTGGAACTATAGGTGCCCACCACAACACTCAGCTAGTTTTGTATATTTTTAGTAGAGATAGGGTCTTGCTCTTGCTCAGGCTGGTCTCAAATTCCTAAGCTCAGGTGATCCACCCTCCTGAGCCTCCTGGACTGCTGGGCTTACAGGTATGAGCTGCTGTGCCCGGCCTGGAAGGCTTCACATCTTCATGAGGGATCAGAGAGTAAACTGCAGTGCAAGGGTGCACCTGCTTCTTACAGAGGAAAGCGGAGTGTTTAAATACAAAGATGTCTCCTAAATTAAGCTATATATGTTACACGTAATTCTCCTCTCCAAAATACCAAAAATGTTTTGAGAACTACATAGGTTGCTTCTAATTTTTTTTTGTTTTTGAGACAGAGTCTCATTGTCACCCTCGGTAGAGAGCCCCACACTGTGGGGGCTTCTTCCATCCATGTACTTACTCCATACAAGATGCTTCAGGACCATCGTCGTTATCTCCTGGGATGACACCAAAGTGTCACAACTTAAAGATTCTCTAGCCTGGTGGGTCTCAAACTGGCCGCTGTGTGGAGGGTGCGAGCTGGAGCTGCCCGAGGGGCTTTGCTGAGCCTCTGAGGCCGGGTGTCAGGGACAGAGCCCCTGACCTGAGCAGAGACACGATGTGGGTAGTTAAAGGTGACCGAGCTGGTGAGGGACGTGTGGAATAACAGCCACCTGCCCCCGCTGTTTCTCGGGTGAGCACTTTACTCTCATCTCTCCTCCTCCCTTACTCTCTCCCCAGGGCCACGGTATAAAGCAAGTTTTCCGACTTCCAATTTGCAGACAAGAAACTCCGGAGCAAGAGGACAGTGAGGGCCGGAGACCTGAACCCAGGCCAGCACTCCCTCCACTCTGCAGCTTCCCTGTGTTGGGTCAGGGTGTCCCTGCGGAGTCCCTGGGGGCAGGGGGTGCAGCCGCATGCACACAGCAGTGTAGGGCCAGGCTCGCTCTGGGCTCACATACAGACCTGGACAATCCCCTCCCGTCTCCTCTCTCCCCTTCCTCCTCCCCACTCCGTGACCACTGGGGACTCTTCCAGGTTTCCTTTGTACCCCTTTTCCTTAGCTGCCCCCAAATACCATGTCCCTGGGGCTGTGATCTGTGGGCCATAAATGCTTACTGAACATTTGGATACTCTTCCGCTGAAGGGCAGAACGCCGAGCTTCAGGAAGTGGCCCCTTGCCCTAAAAAGAAAAACTTCTCTCTCCCACCCTCACCCACCTCTGCCCTCCCCGCCCGCCCCGCTGCCCATGAGGAAGGATCGGGGGGTGGGGGCTGCATCTTCCCTGGTCCACCACCCATGAGCTGGTGAACTTCCTCTGGGTGTGCTGAGAACTGGACCCCTTGCCCGTAGGTCCTCGGATGGGACTATTTTGGCTCCTACACAGATCAGGAGAAAGGAGAGAACTGTCACCGGCGGCTGCGGGGACCCTCCAGTTTTCTAGGTCCCTTGCCATTTGGTGTGATTCTTTCCTCATATGAGGCACGTGACTTCTCCAACAGGTAACTTCACAAACTGCTGAGAGCCCTTGGTGTTCAGGGCCGTGCGTGTGGCAGAGGCGGGGACTGAGTGATGAGAGCCCTTCGCGTTTGGGGCCGTGTGTGTGGCATAGGCAGGGGCTTCTCAGCCCTCAGAGCTCGTGCTCAGGTTCCTCACCTCCCACGGACACATGGCTGACCAGAGTGCAAAGCTGGAGGTGGTGGGTGGTAAGGAACCCTCCAGGATTTCTGTCTAGAGGCTCTGAGAAGCGTCTGTTCTCTCAAAGGCAGGATGTCCTGCTGTGTGCAACTATCGTGGAAGTGACAGTGCCGTTTACGGTGTCCACTGCTGTCTGCTCAGGTTGTCCCCACAGCACACAGAGCCACCACATGTGCCGGGCTCCTCTCGAGTTCTCCTCTGTTAAGGAGCTCCCCAAGAAGCAACAGCTCTCTGCTGTGAGCTATCCACATGCATGATTGTCCTCTCCACGGGTCTTTTGGACTGGCCCAGAGTGGTGTCCACGCATCTGGGAGGCACAGGTCCTGCTGTCTGGCCCCTGGTCTGCATTCCTGGTCTGAGGTCCTTCCAGGAAAGGAGCACATCTCATTTATGATGTTCCTTGAAGGACTTTTCAAAGGAGGACCAAGCCAGTCATCTGTTGCCTAGCTTGGTGCCTCAGCCCCAGATGCCAAACACTCATGGTGTGAGGATGACGAACAGGAGGTAGAGGACATGTCACCTCTCTCCTAGCATGAAGGGGGGGCCAGTCCCCGTGGAGCTTGGTGTGTGCCAGGGAGTAGATGCCCCACAGCGCCCAGGGTCAGCAGGCCACCTTCTCTGTCTAGTGACTGCTTGTCTCTTCCGATGACTGGAAGCCAGCTCAGGGGGACTGGGCCCCTTTTTGAATGTAAAAGACACCCACAGGCCTGAGGAGCCACAGCCCCCTCCTTGTCTGGGGGTGAAATAAGAGCCAGGCACAGCCCTTTGATAGTCAATGCTCCCACATGGACTCATTCCACAAATGGGACAGGACTTGGGGGCCAGGAGAGCCCTGTCTTTGCCTAAGTCCAGAACTTGGCCTGTGGTTGGGACTAGACTTGCCCAGGGGGTGAGGGCTGACACAGCTACTTGGCCCTGGGTGCAGCTGTCAGCCCCTGAGCTGCCGAGGCAGACCACCACCCCCCGGTAGAAGGGGCTCTGCCCCACTGCTGGGCCGTGCCCCAGTGACTCCCAATGTTCCCTGCAATGGTCTCATGCCAGTCTCTCCCTGACCACCGCCTGGTCCCCTCTGCTGGGAGTGCATGGGGAAGGGACAGGAAAGAGATGAGATGATCATAAATCTGAAAGCCCAGGCCAGGCAGGGGGTGCTCAAAGCTGGAGTGGGGGAGGTGTGGGAAAGGCAGGCTCTTACTTGATACCCCTGGCCAGACACTGGCTCTGCACTCTGACCTTCTCTGGCCCCAGCCTGCACCTACTCAGGACCCTGAAAGTTGCCCAAGCCTCCAGAACCCTTCCCCGTGACTAAGAGGAGGGGGACAGAGTGAGGGGCTCAAGAACGCACTGATCAGGGAGATTACCTGCTTGAGGGGGTCCCCAGGCTACTGTTCCAACTTTTAAAATAATAACAATTCCTGGTGGAATAGAATTAAAGGGTCTTTGAAAAGGTGGGGAAAGGACGAAGGGGGAGAGGGAGTCCCAGTTGCCTGGGCCCAGAGGCTCCAGGGAGACTTGTCAGGCCTGGGGTCTGCGTGACACGCTAGAGGCCTGGAACATTTTCAGAAGACAGGTTGTAAGCCTTTCTCTGCACAGTCCTCCTGTTGCCGGCCGCCTCTGGGGGCCCCATTAGGCAAAGCAGACACTGACTAACACTGTACTATGGTCCAAGTAAGGCACCACCTCAAGGGCCTCAGACCCCATATTTTCTCCCCACTGCACATGCCCAAGGAACAGCCCGCAGCCCACAACATTCTGAAATATTTTCCAAGTGTGGGTTTTCTAATTTATCTAAGTGTCTCACAAAAGCTGAGAGTTGTGCAGGAAAATGAGGCCAGGTGTGGAGGCAGGTGTGAGGGGGCAGGTGTAGGGCAGGTGTGAAATAGTAGGTGGGGGCAGGTGTGAGGGAGCAGGTGGGACAGGTGTGAGGGGGCAGGTGTGAGTGAGCAGGTGGGAGCAGGTGTGAGGTGGCAGATGGGACAGGTGTGATGGGGAAGGTGGGATAGGTGTGAGGGGGCAGGTGGGATAGGTGTGATAGGGAAGGTGGGATAGGTGTGAGGGGGCAGGTGGGATAGGTGTGAAGGGGCAGGTGTGAGTGAGCAGGTGGGATAGGTGTGAGGGGGCAGGTGGGGCAGGTGTGAGGGAGCAGGTGGGATAGGTGTGAGGGGGCAGGTGTGAGTGAGCAGGTGGGAGCAGGTGTGAGGGAGCAGGTGGGATAGGTGTGAGGGGGCAGGTGAGGCAGGTGTGAGGGGGCAGATGGGCAGGTGTGAGGGAGCAGATGGGACAGGTGTGGGACAGGTGTGAGGGAGCAGGTGGGAGCAGGTG